>JANIHZ010000008.1:22929362-22940354 GCA_027478365.1 Erythroxylum rufum
GCATAAAATTAAAACTTTTACATTTGAATCTTTTAAGATTATGAATGAATAATATAAAACACTAATTTGATTTAACGAAAACAGTTATATAATAGCTAAACAATAATATAGGGAAGTATATGAAGTCTTCACAACATAAGAATCACAATTACAAAGAAAAAAAAGATCAAAACACAAAGAATCCAATGTGATTAAGCCTAAAATTTTATGTGAAAATAAATATAACAAAGAAAAAATTTGAAATTTTTCTAAACATATAACTTGCTGAAATAATATTAAAACCTGGTTAAGAATAAGAGTAAAATCCTACCAGAGTATAGAAAAAATGAGTAAAAATATAATACTTATAAAACCCTAAAATTCAAGGAGTCATACTTGTATAGGATTGGAATTTGAAAAGATAATGAAATCAATTGAAGTTTTGAAGCTTACAGATGAGTGAATTGAAAAATATATATAACGTTCATCTTTAAATCATATAAAATGAAAAGTGAAAAATTGTATTTTTTTAAATAATTACATATACAAGTCAATTAAATCAGGTATTTAAGTATTTAATATTATATTTTATATGATTGTATTAATAATATATAGTTATATGTCTTTACTTGATTGGTCGCCATTAAGTGCTAAGTACTGAGTAATTTAAGATATGTAGAGTACTTACATGCTATTGAGAGATACTATCAAACATTAATACCCGTAAAAGGAAAAGAAATTTATATTATTTACTTATGTTGTATAACTCATGATTACATCGTCTTGGCTCTCTTTATACATATGTGAACTTGTAAGGGCTAGTGAAATATATTTATTATCTAATTTTAAGTTAGTTTATAGCTTCCTTGACAGCAAATATTATTTCATCTTATTTAGTACTTGAATGATATCATCTTTGTCCGATTTAAACTTATAGTCTGTTAGTGTTTACCACTTAAAAGAATACATGTACTAAACACATTTGACAGAAATTACTGAGAAGTTTCTCAGAACTTCTTAAATATATATATATAAATACAAAAGATGTCACTCCTTATGTTCTTGTTGAATTCTTAGCCCCTTATTTCTCGTTAAAGTGAAATGGAATCTACTTTTAGCTTCTTAAAAGTTCTAGCACCCACGAACAGTCTCGTCTCGAGTAGTTTACTAAGACGCCAATAACAACCCCCTATTCGAATAGTCTCGACTCCAGTAGTTTACTAAGACGTCAATAACAACCCACTATTCGAATAGTCTCGTCTCCAGTAGTTTACTAAGACGCCAATAACAACCCCCTATTCATTCCAAGAAAAACTTACATCCTGTCTGTTCTTAATCCAAGATATTAGGACATATGTAAAGCCCTGGAAAAGATGCATTAGGATCATGAAATTTAGTTTTCTATCTTCTATTACATATAAATTTCTTTAATTTTTGGTGCTATTATCTGGTGGGATGTGTCCATAGTCCCATGACATATGACCAAAATAATTATAAAAGAAGAAAAAGATTAAAAAGGATTACACTACAAGAGTATGGTATTACTGTTCAACAAAAATGGCAAAAAACAGATAAGTTCTGACCTGTTCTTTGGCACTAAATAACAAAAATAAGAAAAGGTGAAGGGGGTTCATGAACCTGCAGTCTTCAGGAGTGTCCAGCCTATTCCTGAAAGGTAGGTCGCAATATTTACTTTGCAGTAATGTTTGACCAATAAAAAGTATGAGATGACAAGAAAACTTATTTAAAATAGGAGCATATAGAAACATACATTTATAAACAAGAAGAAAGGATAAAGGAGAGGATGGGATTTGAGTTTGATAACAACGACCAAGAAAACAAAGGCAAACCACTCCTTTTGGGATTGAGGCAAGTAGATATTTGCATGTGGGGATTGGGGCCTGTTGTCACGAAAGTTATAGCCATCACATGATTACCCAAATGAAAGCTATATCTATAATTCTATATTAAATCCTCTAAATGTAAAAAGGAAATCCATGTCTATATAGTGGACAAGCCACAACTTGATGAAGCACTACAGCTAGCTATTAAGTGGTTGCAGAAGAGAAGAATATATTGGCAAGAATTATATACATCAGTTGATGCGCTGCATAATTGGAAAATGTCAGAAACATAACATGCCCACTAGCTTAATTATTAAGAGTGGCAGTGTGTTAGTGTTAATTAAAAGTGAGTGTTTGTTTCACGCCCTAATAATTCAAGTTTGAAAGGGAAATATACATTCATGAGTTCACATTGATACGTGTTACGTGATCCACTAAGTAACTAATTGTTGTAGTCCAACTGCACTGAAGCCACAGTGCTAAGTGAAAGAGATTTGGTTAGGAAAATTTCTAGTAGATTCAGAAATACAGAAGTCAAATGGAAAGAGATTTGGTTAGGAAAATTTCTAGTAGATGCAGAAATACACAAGTCAAGTGGATTTCATTTTCTTTTATCCAGAAAAGCATCTATCCATGCCTTCATTAAGTACATAAAAAAGAAATATTAATTACAGATTTGATTTGAAGAGGACGTGAGTGATAGCTGGTGCTGTTTACAGACATAAAAGAAATAAATTCTAGCCTCTCAAAAGTGTTTAAAAGCAAAAATTTAAACCTTAATATGCTTATAGCCACAGTTGGAGAAGAGAAATGTAGAGCATATATACTTCTTTTCCCAGCAAGGGAGACTGTAGACGGCAGCACGTAAACCAGCCAATGAGTTTATCCCATGGCCCAAACTAAGTGGTTTTCTGTGTTGGCTTTGATACCGTGAATTGTGTTGTTTTGCTTTAAAGCCCTAGCCCGAATTGAAAGAGTCGATCAACAATTTTAAAACCCTAACCACAACTTTATCGCGACTTAATAAAGGAAGCTCTTTTGAGATTTTTTTTTATATATCAAAAAGTAAATAATTGCCTCAGTTCATAATTTAAATACAAAAATATCGAAAATACTTGAAATATACGAAGATGCAGACTCCTGAATCCATTAATCTCAAATAACTTTTTGTACCAAAACCGATTACTCATAATTTACCTCTTACCAAAATACAAAATTAACCAAAATCAAATGAATCTTTCATTTGAAACCAAAAGATTTCACAAAATTTTGTGTATATCAATTACAATTTCATATTTAATGTGCTTAAAAAACAAATATAAATTTGAATTTCCATATTCAATTTCATAACACAATTAATCCAATTTCTTTTAAATGAATAGACACATCTTTTCTTCTAATTAAATAAGTGCTTATTTTAATCTGATAACCTAATTTATTCAAATGTTATTGAATCAACTTAGAAAGTATGGTTTCTCTTCACAGTTGGAAAAATAATGTCATTTTTATTTTAATTATTTAATTAAATATTCTATTATTATTTTGACTTTGAATTACTTATTTATCATATTAATTTCTAACATACCAAGTGACAAGGCTTAAGAAACAAAGGAGTTTATCATATACAATCTCCAATTATGAGATACTTAGCTTATACTAAGCTTGGATGGTCCATTATCATTGCTTTACTAAACTAGTTTATGGGGATAGATGCCCTTTGTCCAAGTTGCATGCTAAATTTTTGCAATAGGTTAATTTAATCTTTCCATGGTTCAATATTTTTCTGAGCTACTTGACTGCATGCTTCATTAAATATTGCAAGAGATGTTCGTTCAACTGTTGTGAAGTTTTCCATGACTTACCTATTATTGTGTTGTAATCCTTACTAGAATTGTTCTCTGGCCAACTAGTTGACTCCTCATATAAGCGTTCATTTTTTCTTTTTGTTTTGAACCAACATCTAGGATATAATATTAATTTTATTAGATTGTTAGTTATGGATAATACATGAATTTATATTTTCTTGAAGTTCTTCTTGTGCCATATTGTATTTTACATCATGTAGTTCATTTCCTAAGAGATTGACACTTTCCTTTTGTTAAAGATGAGAATGTTGCATCCTCGATTCCCTCCTATACACTAATCTCAGTTAAAAATTTTCATTGTTGAAAAGTCGATGTATGATTGGGGATTCTCCATATTCTTGCCATACTTGGTTAACAGCTTCTTATCTTTTGATTGAGTATGAGATGCTCTTTAACCTATTGCGTGGTCTCCTTAAGAATTACCTCTTTAGTGTTACGACTACCTCTAAAGCTTCTAGTGTTATGCACTCTTCCTATATCTTGTAAATGGTTGTTTCCATATTGATGATAGTCACAACCCTATCACCCTTATTAATTGATTTTTTTGTCCTTAACCATTCTAGCATATCCTTATATCTAAAGCATTTCCTGTTCACGTGGCATAATTCCTGTACTTTATCCTATATCCACCTTATGTAACTATAATAAGAGAAGAAATTTGTTATTGATTCATTGGCTTCCTTACATAGCATGAAAACATCTAGAATGTCAAGGAACCCTAATTGTCCTTAGTTAGTAGGCCTTGTTTGATAGTTAGCCACCTTAGACAGGACATCTTAGGCATTAAGTTTTTGTTCCATGCAACCTTTTACTGTCTCACCTTTTCCCCTCTTTCTCTTAGTACTTTCCCAAAAGACTCTTTTATGAATTTTATATATAAGTGTTGAAGCCAAGTGTATCTATCTTCCTTCTTTGGATCGGGTTTATAGTCTAGTAGTATTAATGTTGCTTCCTAAGGGAAGTTATACTATTGGTTCCCATTTATCCATTCTTTTACTTTAGCATTGATAGTAAATCTATTTTGTCAAGCCTTTTATAGGTTAGTCAAGTACAAAGGTCCTGCTCTACTCTAATTATTATAAAGAAGCTCTTTCTCCATTTCCAATTTCACACTTCATGGAACTTGACAAATTGTCTCTTAGCTTTATAAGTTGGGTCATAAACCAAGAGGTCTTTGGCCTGGGTTAAATATCTCATAAGTTATTGTCTTTTAAGAGATATTTATTTATCCATTTAATCCATATGTTGCTCTTATTCTCTAATATTCCCCACAATCTTTTAACTTTGAGCACCTTATTAGTCAAGCTGATAGAGGTTATCCCTAACCTTCCTTCTAGATTTGGTTTATTAACCTCCTTTTAACTTGCTTTACCCATATTTCTGCTTGTTCTTTTACTCTCTATAAGAAACTTCTCTTCAATCTTTCAGATGAACTGACTATTTCTTCTGAAAGGATGTGGGCTAATTAATACACATGTAAATAGTTCATGATTGACGTTATGAGTATAACTTTACCTACATAGGAAATATTCTTATTACATGAACATCTTAGTCTTTTTTGTACTTTTTTCAATAGAGGTGTGTAGTCCTTATACTGTAACATTTTTATGTATAAGGGGGGTCCCAAGTAAGTGAATGGAGCTTTATTGATTTGTAATCCTGAGATCCTAGAAAGCCATACAACTTCACTAGAGGAACTTAATGAAATGATTAGTTAGCTCTTTTTGTAATTATTTTGAAGATTAGATAACTCTTTAAACATTTAAAAGGAAGTTATTAGTAAAAATATTAACCTATTATTAACTTTAGAGAACATTGGAAAATCATCTATAAGGATAAAGCTGAACAATTTAAGTTTCTTACGCTTATTATGGTAGCTAAAATGAGGGTTTAGGTATAAGTTCTGTTGCAACAATCTTGCCAAGACTTCCATATATATGATGAATAGATAAGGAGACATAAGATTCCCTTATCTCAGGCCTTTTCCCCTTTAAACAACTTAATGGATTCCCTATTCACTAAGAAATTGATGGAGGGAGTGGTTATGCATTCGTTAACCCATTCCTTAAATATTAGGGGGAATCTAAACACTTCCAATACTTGTAAAAGGAAATCCCAACTAATTGTAACATATGCTTTTTGAAAATCTATCTTTAGGGCACAACTATTTTGCTAGTAGAAGATTATCCTAAATCTGTCTTCCTTCCAAGAATGTCCCTTGTGTTTCATTTATCATAGTGCTCATCAACTTTTTCATTCTTGAGGACAACAATTTTGAGATAATTTTAAAGAGAAAGTTACAGTACAATATTAGTTAGTAGTGACTAAACGAGATGGGTTATTGGACCTTTGATAACATACTTATAAATGTTTTATTAACTTCCTTAAGGATCTTACCATTCTCAAAGAACTCTAGAGTTGCTTCTGTAACAAAATTTATAATCAAAGGCCAAGATTTTTAATAAAAGTGACCATTGAGGCCATCTAGACCTAGAGATTTTGTGGGGTTAAGCTCAAATAGCATTCTTTCAATATCTTGCATTATGAAGGGTCTATTTAAGTGCTCCTCCATTTTTACATTAGATTGGTAGTTGATAAAAGACTTGAGCAAACTCACTTTTGATTTACCATTAGCTAATGTTCCAAGAGAACTTTCAAAGAATCTGAAAACTTCATTTTTTGCTCCTTTTGGATTGATATAATTTCTCCATTGCTTCCAGAAAATGAGCATATTCTATTCATAATGCTCCTTACTTAAAATTAATAGTTAAAATATTTTGTTTTTCTATCCCCTTCCTTAATCTAGTTTATAGCTCTTTACATAAAGATTGAATTATGGATTGAGGCCACTATAGTGTATTCGTATATTGTTATTCTTTTCTTTTCATCCAATTCAAGGATTTCAAATTCCAAGTATAAATCCTCTTGGTCCTGGATAATTTTCTACCTAGATTCTTCTCCATTCCTTCCAGTATGTAAATTCCTCTTGTTATTATGATCTTTTATCTCTTTCTTGAAAGCCTTTGGCTTTCTATCACAGATAAATACCTTATATCCCTATAATTTTAATGTCATTCCTCTAAGGATTGCTTCATCAATTCTTGTATCATCTGTTATGAAATTATTAAACCTAAATGGAAAAGTCCTTCTTATCCTAATTACCATGTCTTGTACAATGATAGGGGAATAGTTTGAAATCAAGGGCTCCATTTAGATTGCTTTACTTTAAGGGAACTCACCCAACCATTCCATATTGACCAGTGCCCTATCTAGTTTTTTCCTTAGGGGCCACTTTGAGGATTGTTTGTTGCTCCAAATGAAGAAGCACCCTCTAGTTTCATGTTTATCCTTTATATTTTGCACAAACTCTCTGAAGTCATTATTGAAATTCTTCAATCCCACACGTCCCCCAGTCTCATCTTTATGCAATCTACTATTAAAGTCCACTATAATGAGATAAAGGCCTTGTATTATAAATTAATTTGCTCCATCCTTTCTTATAATAGTCTTCTTTAGAATTAGAAATTAAAAACATATAGAAATGTTGTGTTTACACTATAGTTTTTCTAGGTCTTTTTTACAAAGATATGCATCATTTGGTCACAAGAATCCAACAAAATGACACCATTGCTTTCTTAGTCTCATAAGCCATGATTACTCTACCATAATGATGATGTTGATAATTGGACAGGAATTCCTAATGCTTCCCTAAAATCATCAATTTAGGAATATTCTCCTCTTTGGCTTTTGTTTCCAACAAACCAAGTCAATAATAAAATTTATCAATACTACTAATTTATTAGCACATTTGATACCTATTATATTCTAAGACACTATTAACATTATTGTTAATTTTTAGTTTTGGAGCACGTGCCTGTATCCTTTCTACTTGCCTTCCTTTAGTGCCACTATAGAAGCCTTCTAGATCTTGCTCTGTAGGTTTTTGAATATTAGCTCTGACTTTTATGCTTACTTCTTTGCCCTTCTGACACTCTTTTGTCTTCCAAATAGCATATGGGGTGACTGATTCTTTGACCTCACTTATATGGTTGTAGATTTTTAGGAAGCCAATATATTGTCAACATTTCCCTCTTCTTAATTGTTTCTAAGGATAATCCCATCTGATTGGTCTTAGCTTGCTTCTTTACCTATCCTATCTTTGCTAACCTTAGGTGAGCTTAAAGATTATGTCGCATCTATATTTTGACCAAGTTGTTTATTTTTGTTATATATATCACCAATGTTATACTCCTTTTATTAATCATCCAGCCCTATGAGTTATAAATAATTATCTCTCTGAAATTTCTTTCTAGTTGCAACCCACTGCTCACCTTATTTCTTTAAATAGGGCTTATAATAGTAGGACATGAACACTAAATCCTCAATCAAATGTTCATCTTCTCTAAGCCTCATTGAAAGTATGGATTCAAGTAGTATTTTATCTAGTTCCACACTGTCATATAGTTTAGCAAAGCCAATTCTCTTTCTCCTAGTTGCAAAATCATCCATACATAAGGGCTTCTAAGTGTAGCTAGCCAGTATGTTTAATCTTTTAGTGGACCAATACTCCAAACAAAATTTGTGTATATTAATCCATAGTGGCATATTATTATGTTTAATTTGTATAAATTAGGAAATTGTGAATATGCCATAATCCTGACTACTTTTGGCCTCCTCTTCTATTCTAAATTTAGATATGAGATAGATATCTTCATAAACTAAGATTTCTTGTAGAACTTTTCCTTTCCATACTTTTTATGCTAAGTTATTTATCATAAGGAAAGGGGGTCTTTTTTAAAGAAGAATCCAATTAAGGTGATGTTCCAACTTTTGTCTCCTTTCTTCAATATTTATAGGTCAAGTGTCACAATGACTCTTCCTTCATTCATGGTAGGAGGACAATAGTGTAAGGATGTATTATAGGTTTCCCTAATAAACTTCCTCTAGTTCATTTGAGAGCTGGTATCTTTTGAAAAACTTTCCTCTTTCTTCTCAACCTCGCCTTTTCCTGAAGTATCTACAATAAAGGTTTATCAGGTGGGAAAGGGTGAAAATAACTTGATCTTGGGAATTCAAGATGTTTTCAACAACTCTAACAGTCATAGCCCTAAAGGTTCTAGAGCTGAATGAGGCAAAGTGAGTTAGAAAAAGCAACTAATTTAAGGTAGGAATTTAAGGGCAAAGGAGAAAAGACTAAATTCTCCTAAAAAGGACTCCAAGAATCAAAGTGGTTGGAAAGGTAAGGAGTGGACTAGCTCTAACTTATGAAGGATGAATGAGTAAGTGGATGAACTTGAAGGATGAGATGGACAATAGGGTAAGGTTAGATTAAGGTGGGGAAGGTGGAACAAGGTGGGACAAAGTAGGTAAGGAAACAGAAGGAGTGAATGAAAGAGGGAAATAAACATACTTTAAAATCAAAGGTGGTGTTAGAAGATAACAGTATGTAGAACAAGGCTTCCAAGTACATTACAGGGGCAAAGAAAGGGTGACAGCAAAAGGAGAAGCTCTCTATTCTAGAGAGAAAGGAGAGATTATCTATCTTACCATTGTCTTTTGTACCATTGAAATAATTAAGAATACTTAAATCTTTTATATTTAATGTTTTTGTGTGCATAATTTTATACATAAGATAGTATTTGGAAATTTTATAAATTTTACTTTAATTTTAAAATCTTAAATTCCAAGCAATATATAAATATCATTTTACTTCATTCTACTATAGAAGAGCACCTTTTTTTTATAAACATCTCTCACTTTTTCTTAATTGAATAAAAGGCAAGTAAATATTCCTCACTTTATAAAATACATACATACATATATCATATACATCATGTACCATAATTCATGTCATACATTCATATAATCCAAATATTAGTTAGTGAGACATGCTAATGCATAATCCACATGTTATAAATGATTATGTAATATAACCTCTACATAACATATTATGAAGATGTATATCAGGAGATTTAGTAAAGTCACTTTTGATGATTTTGGAACATTTAAATTTTAGAGTACATTTTTTACGTCTTAACATAGGTTTATCCCTTAATAAAGTAAACAATCGTGATATTTCATATTTATCATTTTCATACTTTTAATGACTTTAGTTATATGGCCTTTTTAAATCATATGTCAAAATATGTAAATGTTCGTTTAGGGTAGTAGGCCCATAATTTTAAGTTTTTATCTTGTATACCTTGTACATGCTCTCTGGCTTAAGCAAGAGTCACCATCTTGACCTAAAAGTTTCTAAATTAGTGACGTTAACATCATTTTAATGGCTTAATGATTTTTTTTTGCTTTATATATAAACATAGTATAAAGGATTAAGTCTCCCTTTTAATCTTCTCTTATAGATAAAGAGAAGGATATGATAATAAATGGATTAATACTAGCATAAGGTACAAGCAATAATATATGGACCGTATGGATAGTATTCCATATTATAGAGGTGTCTAATGCAGTTTGAATTAAAAGTTTTAGTCAAACCATTAATCAAAATTTTAATCCAAAATAATTATATGAAAATTCAATCAAATCCAAATAATGTGATTTAGTTTGGTTGGTCTAAAGTTAATTTTTAATTTATTTCTTTAAATTTTGAAAATACCATAAATTAAAATTAGCATAAAAGTAAATTCATTTTAATGAAAAAGCAGTATAAAAGTTTTATTAATATCACTCATAAAAGAAAATGATATGCTCTTTTCCTTAGATTGGATAAAGCATAAATCATGGATTTAGGTTCCAAAGATGGTTCTATATGAATCAAGATTGAATTAACAACTGAAGAAGGCATTTCTGCCACACCCACAAGACTAAAAAGGGATTTGGGGTGATGGAGAGCAATCCTTTAATGATGAAATCAATATAATTGGTGTTTGAAAGGATGTTTAGGGCATTGAAGAACATGAGGGAAAAGATGGTTGAGATATTATTAAGGTTAAATTATCAATCCAACTCGAGGGAGAGGACATTGGAACCTAGAACCACCTATGATGAGTTTGATGATGATGATGGCCAGTTTAGCACCTTTGAAGATGTGGATAAATTTAAAGGGGGTAGATGTTGGCCCCTTAATTTTTTTAATTTGATTAAGCATGATTAGATTAATTTTGGGGTCTTGCTAGATTAATGTATGTTAGGGTTAATTAGCATGTTAATGTTAATGAGATTTTGTGGCATAGGTGAATTAAATTAAAGTGTTAGGAGTGTATAGCGTAAAGGGCATTTTAGGCATGTCACTTAAGGATGAAAGAACATAAGCTCTTAAGTAAGGGCAAAATGGACTTTGTGCT
>JANIHZ010000008.1:22940454-22955978 GCA_027478365.1 Erythroxylum rufum
GCCCATTGTGGTGTTATTGTTTTTACACATTGACAATTACATTATTGTTGCCTGACTGTAATTAGTGTTGACTGTCTGTAATAACTGAAAATAGTTTATTGTGCACATGGGCTTAAATTACTTACTGTTTTTACCGTTGTTTTTACCGGGCCAATGTATGTTATAAAAAAATTGTATACCGAGTTTTACCGACTGATGTAGTACTCCACCCTCGCGGGGCACGGACCCGGATATCACCAATGATATCAGGTTCGGGTCACTCGGAAGTGGGGTGTTACAGTGTAAGTAAGCTAAATCGAGAGTATAACCTTATAAATTATACAAACTATTACCTACACCTAGCGAATCGTAGGTAGACATCTCCAAAGAAAA
The DNA here is from genome assembly GCA_027478365.1 of Erythroxylum rufum. Taxonomy (NCBI): domain Eukaryota; kingdom Viridiplantae; phylum Streptophyta; class Magnoliopsida; order Malpighiales; family Erythroxylaceae; genus Erythroxylum; species Erythroxylum rufum. The sequence continues at coordinate 22,940,827 of JANIHZ010000008.1, forward strand.
AAAAAATTTTGGGTTTACCTAGGTTTGGGAGGGGTTACTATTTAGTATTTGTAATTATTGATAGCTTTTCTAAGATGGAATACTTCATTGCATATCACAAAATTAATGATGCATCTTATAATTTTGAATTGTTCTTTATTTAAATTATTTAGTCACATATTCCTAAAACCATTTTTCTAAACGTGATACTAAAATTTTGAGCTATTTTTGAAAAAATTTGTAAGGGAAGTTGGGAACTAAGCTTTTTTTTTCTACAATTTGTCACCCATAAATGGATTTGAGGATGATGAATATTTTGTTAAGGATGTTCTAACTTTATTTGGGATTGATTCTTGAATCAATTATGAGTTATTTGCTATTGAAGTTAATGAATGTTTGGGTATTGTGGTTATTTATGATTTTTGCGTACTTCGATAATAAATCAAGAGAGTGAACCGATAGTAACATGATTGGGTTGGGTAATGAGAATTAACAACCCAATAGATCATATAAACATCAAATTGGTAATTATATGAAGAGAGATCTTGCATGAGGACCTGATTGTCTATTAGATTGCTTAAGAACTAATTGGAACGTAAGTTGTTTTGTTAATTGAGAAACTAGGATTCAATTATGGATTATGATTTAGGGTTTAATGATTAGGTCTCGAGATAGAATAATCAACCTTTTCAAATTCTAGGACCAATACCAATTAAATCAAAGGTAATTAAGGTAGCAATTGACGATAAAACGAATCCCCTCTTCTCATAATTGTTTGTTCTTGTCTTATGCGATTTCTTGATTGTTAAGTGGTTGTGTTCTGTTTTGATTTCCTTGTGTTAATTTTTATTTTTATTTTTTAATAAAATCATATTTAATTGTTTAAATTATTGTTTAGCTTTTATTTTCATTTTTATCACATTTGTTATAACCTTAGATAACATTAGGATTCAATTAGTTCATTAATTCCTCGTGGGACCAACACTTCCACTACTGCGCTTGCAGAACATTGAGGGTTTTATAGAAGTAAAACTTGATTAACAGTTAGAGTAATATAGGATCAATATAGGGTTATATTGGGATAACATAGAGCAATATTAGGATAACACAAGGTCATATTGGGATAATAAAGAACATGTTAAACCTGATTTGGTTATAATTTTTACAAAAACAAAAGTTGAGAGGTGCATAAGACAACATAGGACCAACATAGGGATGTGTTTTACTCTTATTTAATATAAAAATTTTAAGTTTTATTACATAAAAAGAAGAAAAAGAGAAAAGAAAAGGAGAGAGACATTTGGGATAGTTCCAAGGCCAAGTATACTCAAAAAGAACATTAACGAGAAGCAATCTTAAATGAAGGCAAGATTCCATCAAGATCAATCTTAAAAGACCAAGATTCAAGAACCATTAGCTCATTCTTATCTCTTGTTTCTTTATTTTTCATTTTGGTTTTCTTTGTTTTATAATGAAATAAATTAGGCTATAGATTTAGATACGATGAACACTAGAATTATGTTTTTATTTGATCTTTTAGTTTAATTAAATACCTAGTTTGCTTATGATTTATCTATGTTTTTATAATTGATTGAATTAAAAGAGCAAAATTAGAAGATTCAATCACTTGATTCATTCAACAAGATTCAAGAGATGAGATGTATGACTAGATCACAGTATAGATAAAGGGGGTTAACCATAAGCTATTTAAAAGAAAGCCATAAGATCTTCTTAAGTTAGAGTAAAACCTTTCAAAATAGTTCGTAGAGTGAATTAATGAATTCTTAGGATGTCTTGATTTGGAAAATTTTTCAATTGAATAATCTAAGAATAAGAGTTATCTATCTCAAGGGAGAATAAAATTATAATTTAGGAATTCTTAATTGGTCTAAGAAACTAGAAGTGTTCATTAAATCATAGTGAGATTGAAGATAGTAAAGTATTTATTGATTGTTTGTCCTTATGTATTCCTTTGCCTGATTAACTCTTGATTATTGATTATACTAGTTAGTTTTATTTTTCAAATTTAATTACTTATTTATTTAGATTAGATAATGAAAACAAAATTGGTACTAATAATCACAGTCCTTGTATGATTGACCTATACTCATTGATGCTAGCTATAACTATGTTGTGTGCTTATAATTAAAATACAATCAAGTTTTTAGTGTTGTCTCCTAGAATTAGGTATCAAATTTTAATATTTTCCAAATTTGATTTGAAATCTGGTTTGTATCAAATTAGAAGTAAAGAAGGAGATGAGTGGAAAACAACATTTAAGATTAAATATGGATTATATAAATGGTTAATAATGCCTTTTGGTTTAACTAATACACCCATCACCTTTATTAGGTTTATAAACCATGTTTTGCATGAATTTCTTGACAAGTTTGTATTTGTTTATTTTAATTACAATCTTCTCTATAGTAAATCACTTAATGAGTTTGGCAAACATTTAAACAAAGTGTTGAATGTACTTAGGCAACAGAAAATGTATGTCAATTTGAAAAAAATATTCTTTCTGCATTAGTCAGGTTGTGTTTTTATGCTTTGTCGTGAGTGCAAAGGGAATAGAGGTTGGCGAGGAAAAGGTGAGGGCAATTAAGGAATGGTCAACCTATAGGTCAATTAGCGATATTAGGAGCTTCTATGGGTTGGCTAGTTTCTATAGATAGTTTATGAAGGATTTTAGCTCCATTATCACTCCATTAACTAAGATAGTTAAAAGAGTGTATGATTTAAATGGGGCATGAGTAAAAGAGGGCATTTAACTTATTGAAAGAGAAACTTAGTAAATCACCTATCTTAGTTTTACCTAACTTTGCCAACACTTTTGAGATAGAGTGTGATGTCAGTGGGGTTGGAATAAGGGTCATTTTAATATAAAATGGGAAATCGATTGCGTACTTTAATGACAAACTTAGTAGGGCGGCCTTAAACTACTCAACTTATGATAAGGAGATGTATGCATTGGTTTGAGTTTTAAACACTTAGCAACACAATTTATGGCCTAAAAAGGTTTGTGATCCATACTAACCATAAGTCATTGAAGTATATTAAAGGACAAAACAAACTTAGCAAGAGATATGCCAAGTGGGTATAATTTATAGAGACATTTCCTTATATGGTTAAGTATAAACAAGGAAAGGAAAACGTCATGACAAATGCATTGTCTAGGAGACATTGCCTTATTAAGCACTTTGAATGCCAGATTACTAGGTTTTTGAGTGCATTAAGGAGTTATACAATGATGATCATGATTTTACCAATATGTTTAAAGCATATGAGAAATTTTCCTTTAGGAAGTTCTTTAGGCATAAAAGGTATTTTATTTAGAGAGAATGGGCTCTGTATACCCTAAAGTTCCTTAAGAGATTTATTAGTGAAAGAATTGCATAAGGGAGGTTTAATGGGATACTTTAGTGTTAAAAAGACTCTTAATGTTTTGAATGAACACTTCTTTTGAACATACATGAGAAGAGATGTTGACAGAGTGTGTGTGAGATGTGTGGAGTGTAGGTAAGCTAAATCGAGAGTATAATCCTGTAGATTATACAAACTGTTACCTATACCTAGTGAATCGTAGGTAGACATCTCCAAGGAATTTTGTTTTTGGTTTACCTAGGTTTGGGAGGGGTTGCTTTTTAGTATTTGTAATTATTGATAGGTTTTCTAATATGAAATACTTCATTGCATATCACAAAACTAATAATGCATCTTACATTGTTGAATTGTTCTTTACTGAAATTATTTAATTACATATTCCTAAAACCATTTATTCTAACCATGATACTAAAATTTTGAGTTATTTTTGAAAATTTTGTAAGGGAAGTTGGGAACTAAACTTCTTTTTCCTACAACTTGTCACCTAAAAGTGGATGGTCACACAGAAATGTTTAATAGAACTCTAGAATCTTTGTTATGTGTTGTTGTAGGTAAAAACTTGAAAATGTGGGAACAATATTTGCCCTTTATTGAGTTTGCATATAACCGAACCATGCATAGTGCTACTAGTTTTTAACCATTTGAAATTAGTTTTGGCTTTAACCCATTGTCTCCTTTAGAGCTTATTCCTTTTCCATTAGATTAAAGAGATAGCTTGGATGGAAAGAAGGAAGTTGAATTTGTGAAGAATCTTTATAATAAAGTAAGGATGAATATAGGGAAAAAGATGCAACAATATGAGAAGCAAGCCAATAAAGGTTGGAAGCAAGTGATATCAAACTTGGTGATTGGGTTTAGGTACACTTCAAAAAGGAAAGGTTTCCAAGAAAATGGAAATCTTGGTGATGGACCATTTTAAGTGGAGGAAAGAATAAATGAGAATGTATACATGATTGATCTGTGAGATGAATAAGGTGTTCATACTACTTTCAACATTGTTGATCAACCTCCTTTTGATTTGCAGACGAAGAAGTCAATTAAGGATAAATCCTTTTAAGGAGAGGGGGGATGATGGAGATCAAGTATCCCAAATGGGTTTGGGCAAGGTAGAATGAATGGGACACATTGGAAAGCTTGGAAAATAAGGAGAAGCACTTAAACAAGCTCAACAAAGTATCATTAAGGCAAAATATCCATTAGAGAATCTTGGAGAACTAATGATAAGTTGTAGGCTAAACGTGCTAAAGAGGCTATCAACAATCTAATAGTGGATTTATATGCAATGGAAGAAGCTAAAACACTTATAGACACATCAATTAAGTTCATAATGATGATTCAAGGCTTAGAGCAATATGTTGGACGTATTGAAGAAGACTACTATACTATGCAACTAGAAACAACTTGTTTATTACAATTAAGCTATTTTAAGCATCTTTAGACCCGTATCGTTCAATTTGTTTGGGCTAAATTATATTATGCTTTGCATACCCTAATTAAGATATTTAAGATTTAACTAAGTGATTCTAACCTTGGATAAGCCCACTTAGTTGTTTGGTTTGTTTTGGGCTTAAATAGCCTGTTTTAAGCTTGTTTGTTAGGAGTCTATTATTTATACCGAAATCAATATCTTATCCTTATGAGATTTAACCAAAGGTATTAGTTTTAATCTATAAACATTCTAAAACTTGCTTGTAATGAGATTTGATTGATTTCCAAATTTAATAAACATATTGTGTATTCTCGGCATTCCTTTAGAGAGATCATTTCTGTTGTTCTTTAAAGACTTGATTTTCATTCAAGCAAAGGCTTATGAAGATTCAAACAAGTTCCTTATCACCCCCAATCCCTTTCTAATTCTACGGGTGGCAGAAATACTTTTTTGAGTCGTTAATTCAATATTGATTCATATAGAACAATCTTTGGATCTTAAATCCATGATTTGTACTTCATCCGATCTAAGGTGAAAAGCATATCAGTTTCTCTTCACCTTTAAACACTTATTTGTATTTACTAGAAGAAGATGAATTTCTAGTATTAGACATGATTTCGAACTTATTAGAAAATGTTAGTAAGAAAACAATCTCTCTTTCACATGCTTACTCTTTAAATCACTCGCAATCACCTCCTAATATCATTTACTCTATGATTTCTTTGTAGACTAAGCTCTTCTTTCAAAAAGAACTAGTTTAAATATGTGCCCCTTCAATTACCACCCCCGATAAACAATTTTAAATAAGGAAAATAAGGAACATGAAACTAAGAGGCGAAAGAATACAAAATTTAAAAGCTGAATTTTTGGAAACTCTAGGAACCTAAGAATTTATCCCGACATATCATAATAGAATTCATCCATGAACTAAGAATTTCCAAGCTCTTGCAATATGTTTAAATGTATAGAATCGGTTTTTCGTAAAACATAATAAGAACCTTGGCTTTTATTAAAGTTTTAAGCCTTAGATCTTTTTTCTTTAGAAACTAGGAATTGCAATCTTGAGTTCCAAGTTTGCTATTTAGTTAGGACAATAATTGAGAAGAGAGATTGGTAATTCACATGTGTAAGTAGGCTAAACAAAGAATTGGATTAGTTTTCGAAATATTTTGGAGCTAGATTTTTGTAACTCCCTAATCACCCAAGTTTGACCTTTCTAATTCTTGTAGCTTTAAAAATGGATAACACATGGAAAACTAATTAAGAAAGGACTACGAGGGAGTTTAATTTCCTTTTTATCCTTCTTTATTCCTTTTTTTTTCTATTGATTTCCATATTCAATAAACTCATTGAGTGTTCTTTGCATTCCTTTAGAAAAATATTTTCTGGTGTTCTTTAAAGACTTGATTTGCAATCAAGCAAGAGCTTATAAAGATCAAAACTCATTCCTTATCACTCCAAATCCCTTTATAATTCTATGGGTGTGGGGTTCTCTTTAGCATGTTTAGTCTCCATCTGTGTCATTGATCCTCAAGATTCTCTAAAAAATGTTTTTCCTTAATAACACTTTATTGGGTTTGTTTAAGTGTTTCTTCTTGCTATCCAAACTCTCCAAAAAGTCCTATTCCTTTTATCTTGTCTGAAACCAATTAAGATGCTTGATTTCTATGGGCAAAAGTTTTAACAATTTTTAAATATTAAATTAAAAGTAAAGTTCAACTCTTCCTTACAAACTTTGATAAAAAAAATTAAAATAATTTTAAAAAATTTCATCCGTTTAACTCTAAATCTTCATCAAAATGGTTAGGCCCATGTACTTCTAATTTCTAAAATTGTGATATCATCCTCGTATTGAAACCAAAACAAACTATAAATTACTTTTATATAAAATAATAAATCAACTAATTTTGAAAGTAAATTTATGAAGTTTGACCAACACATATTACAAAACTTTTCTATTGATTTTCATATTAGGAATTCATTAGTAGTTTTTGAAAATTATAATAGACGTGATTAATAATAAATGAGAACTGTGACAAATAAAAATTATTTATCAATCGTTTTTATACCTTCCATTGTCTCAGTTTCTGTTCTTTGAATTTCCTCTGAGAAATCCATGTTCACTTCAACAGCTATAATAACGAACTACTAGTTCCACGAATTTAGTGCGGCTTATATGCCAACTCTACATCGGTGGAATGAGAACTTGGTCAATTTTAGAAGTTTCGACATGGGCCTTTACGGTTCTCTATGGAAGAGACGTGGAAGCTTTGTCAAAAACTCGGTAAAACGTAGCAAATGGAAGATTGGTTACATGAGCTTGGCTAGTTTTCCTTTGACACCCAAGAGTTGCATAAAATAAAGATAGCTGGTGTCATCTTTTATATTTAGAGCCCACTTTTTTTTTATTAAAATCTCTTTATTTTTATTAATTTAATTAGTGAAGATCAAACAATTAAAAAAATCTAAACATTTAATTTTACAAATCATTTGAACGAAAATAAACTAAATTTAATTCCAGTCTACTGTATAGTTTATGCATACTTCCTGCCTTAAGCAGGAGCCATCGTCTTCACATCAAGATTTTTACACCGCAAGTTCGGATTTCATTTTGAGAGTATTATAGGCAGAAACATTTTTTCCCCCCTTCATAAACATATTCTGAAGAACTAAGCCTGATTTTTAGCCTTTATATACAGATAATAGTAAATGAAACAATGCTAATCCAAGGTACGAGTAATAATATATGAACCATATGAATTTTGGTTCTACGTTAAGATATCCCGCAAGTTTCTGACATTACACTCACGTTTCATATCAATTGTGGTCCTGTAGGCTATACACGCATTATTCAACACATAAGCAACAATGAGATTTTCTCCAATCCTTACCATCTAAAAACAAGTCTACGACTAACGTTGAAGCTGTTGTGAAAAGTGAGTGCGTACTCGGGCCCAAAGTAGATCTAGCACACGGTGTCCCAATCCATTAAATAATTCACTGTGCTTTATGTCCATAATAAGGGTAAACGTGAGTAAAAAGATAAAGAGGTACCCCATTTTATCCGACTTTGGAAATGCCTTCTTCTGTAAGAACAGCTGCATCGCCAGTTCCAAGTACAGCGTATTGCCGTATTTGCTTACCCATTGCACCTTCAAATTTCTTTAGCAGATCTAATTCCAAAGAAAAGCGTGATGTTTTATTCATTCTGTCTATTTATTTATTCTTAGTAACATCAACTTTTCATTTCCTTGGCTAAACCAACTTCCTTCCAACACCCCCCTAACCTTTGAAACTTCAAATTTAAACACAAGCTACATGCACCAATAACCAATCAGTCGGATCAACTTCCAAAACAATCCGACACAATTGTACAAGAAAATGTAAATGTCTTGAAGATTTTAAGGAAGCTATTTACATATCTGCAAAAATTATACCGCAAAATGCAACGATCATAGGGCAATTAGGAGACTAATAACATTTAATCCAAGGTATTACCAAGTCCATTAACCTGCGACATTTAATCTGCAAGCACCTATCTGACAAAGCTACCCCCATAGTATCTACTGTGGCTTACCAACTAGGCGAAAAATTCCTCTACCACTAAAAGCATTAATAACACTATCCCTACAAACTATAAACCAGACTGCCGACCGCTAGAATAACCATGGTGTCCACACCTTTGGAATTATGTCAAGAGACCTCGACAGGTACCAAAAGTATGGCTTACTGTGTGAGTGCAGCATTCAGACAACAAAAGCTGCGACAAATATGGGTAATGTTCTACAATGATAAGCTGAAGACAAAGAACTGTGTTGCTGAGATAAGTAAATTCTGACAGGCCATCCACTTCAAGCTCCTCTTCGACGCTTCTTTTCATTCTTGCCCTCACTTCCCTGACCTTTGGATGAGCTGGCTATCTTCCCCTTTGCACTTACTTGCCCCTTAATTGAATCTGCCTTGCTCTCCTTCATCTCTACCCCCCTGACCTTTGATGAACCAGACTTCCCGGTCCCATTGGCGCTAGATTTGCTACTACTTTTTGAGAGTTTTTCCTTGGCAGTTGACATAACCTTTGGGGTATCGTGTTTGGACTTGCCTGCCTTTGGAGTGTCTTGCTTGGACTTGGATGCTTTGGGGGTGCTTGAGCCTTCTTCCTTCGATTTACTAGTCTTGGATATCATAATGTCATCATTTTTGGACTTGCTAACTCCTTTAGCATCAGCAGATTTATTTCCACCTTTAGGGGTATGATCTTTATTTTTGTTGTCATTATCATCCTCGATTTTCTTAAGAGCTTTGGATTCATTTGTTGGCTTTCCATCACTTTCTCCAGCTTCCTTTGACTTTCGCCCAGACTTTGAAGCGCCACTTTGAGATTTGCTAGAGGAAGACACATAGTTTAAATTCAATGCTCACAGATCCATATTCTGTCACGGGCAAAAACTCAAAACAAAGTTTATATACTCACCCTTTATGAGAAGAATCCATCTTTTCTTGCTTTGTCGAATGTTCAGAAGTATTTGCCTTCTTTCTCAGAGGCCTGATAAGAACCACAATAACATTTCAGAGCACAGCTAAAGAAATAGCATGAGACAAATGTATGAAAACATACGTTTCAGACGAATCATCAGGACTTGGGTGATCAGCTGCTTCTCCCTGTAAAGAAACTAGATAAGTACCACATCCATGATACTCTACTCATAAGCAAATCAGATAGTCAGTCACCTCATTTGACTCAGAATCACTTCCAATCAACTCCCACCTTTGCCTTTTCAGAAATAATGTTTCAACATCACCATCCACATATACAACCTATAACAATATAAATTTCAGGTCAATCAAATAAGCATGAAATCACATCTGTTTATAAATAACCTGCATGTAAGCAGCTGCATAAATGTATGCATGTGGTGGCATGGTGCAAGTAAAAGTCAGTGGGCTCAAAATTTTACCTTATGCTTCTTCTTAATTGGGTCATATGACTCAATAGTACCCTTATAATATCTGCAGAACCACACAAGGAATTTAATCAAAATAACGCATCACGAATTTCGCTATTGTTGGTTGATGAGAAAAATATTAATCCTTGACTTCGTACATAATCAATAAGAGTTTCCATGTGTACAAGCACAATTTGCCACAGGGTAAGTGGGCACTACAAGCCAATGTTAAACCCTTGATAATTTGGAAAGACCATTTGTAAACATCTACAACTTAATTAAAAGCTTTGTCAACTTTGAGACAATGCCTGAATAACCATCAGGGTTTCTTTCATTAATGGAACTTTCTTTACACTTTTATATGACAACTTAAAAAAGTGTACAATTATTGACAAGTATACAATTATTGACTGTTAAAGATCACAGATGAATGGAAATAATCTCACAACCATGACACACTTGTATGCACATACATCTGCACATTTAACACTGAAGCAACAAGCAGATAATAACATATCCACATGCAACACCTAGCAATACATGTAGATCAGCTTTTGCAATAGCTTCAGAACAAAAATACTTTAACTACAGAGTACACGGCAAGCACTTACTTCTTATCCAATGGCCACCAAACTTTGACCTTTGCACCAACAAGACCATCATCATCTTCTTTCATATCAGTTACCTGATATAGCAATTCGTGATATAAGAATGAAATAAAAGATCCCTGTTTAGGTGCCAAAAATTCGTACATAAAAGTGACCCTTAGCAAAACCATATTAATGCAGCTGAGGTGCAAGGGGACTACAAAACTTTGATAAAGGCCCAAGAGGAAATAGAAGGAGCAGAGCAGTACTCCACGTGCTGTAGAAAATAAATTATTAGGACCAAGGAGAGTAAAGGAGTTGCTGATGTTGAAACCGAAGAAATAGACAGAAGAAAATAAATTATTAGGTCCAAGGAGAGTAAAGGACTTGCTGATGTTGAAACCAATGAAATAGTACAGAAGTAAGAGGGGACAGAAGGGGTGGCACAAATTAAATTAGTTCATAACTCTGAATATTGAACAAACAACACTTCTGTCTCTTTTTTCAGGTCACTGCTTGGGGAATGATCTGTGCTTTGATGAAGTGTACAATGATGAGAATAAAATTTTAAGATTGAAGGGAAAACTATGAGTTCATCCATCTTGCCGCATAAAGCGCGATAACTGACCTCTTTGTCACTAACAAATAACTCCAAGAAAAGTAAATTGGGAAGAACTACAATGGATGGTATTGAGCAAGGATAACACTTGCCTTGTCTTTTCCTGAATCACGCTTTCGCTTGGTACCTGTCTTAGGAGTCTCCACCAACTGCTGTTCCTCTTTTGTTGACTTTGAGGCTGATTTCAGTGTTGACAGCTTTGCCTAGACAACCATCATAGCAGAGCAATGAAGTTAATGGATTGAGCTGACAATTACAAGCAAAAACTACAGAAACAAATAGCACTTTGGGTTGAAGATCAAGAACAAAAGATACTTTATCATCATCTTGAGCCGCAGTTTTGGAAACATGTTTTTCTGAAACAGATTTTCCGCGATTGCGAGATCGCTTCTCCTCAGACTGCTTGGAAGAGGATCCATCCAATTTATCACCACATATCTCCACCTTCTTCGATCGCCCTCTAGGCAGTTTTGCTTCAGATTCACTTGTGGCACCACCTTCCTCCTTAGATGCATCTATTTTAATTGCTTTCTCATCCTCACTGACAGTCCCAGAAGTTGCACTTCTGCGAGGTGATTTATTTGCCTTTGTTTCAGACTCGCTTGCTCCATCAGATGCCCTTTTGGAAGTATTGTTAGGAAGATTAGAATCCTTCATTAGTCTTTCTTTTTTCTTTATTCGCACAGCCTTTTTGGAAGAACTTTCATCAGGAAGGCCTTCACCAACAGTTGGGGAAGTAACCGCCACAGCATCACCCTCTACTGCCTTTGGCAATAAAGACTCACTTGCAGTCTCTTTTTTATCAGAAGAAACAACTACCTGAAGAGCGGGATCCTCATGTAGAGTAGAAGCAACATTATCCTTATTTTTATGATCAGGCACTTTCTTGTCTTCCGTACCAGTGTCAGCACAAGAACTCTCAGAAAGTTCTGTGGTTTTAGCTGTGGAGTTAGCTTTCGTCCCTTTTACCTTAGCAATCTGTCCATGCTCACTTTCTGCATCAAGCACCTCCTCAACAGCTAAATCATCATGCCCTACATTCTTTGATGTTTCAATACTTTTTGATTGATCAGCACCACTAATTTCCTCCTGTTTCTTACCATCCTCTTGCTTCTCACTGTCCTCTTGTTTCTTACTGTCATCTTGCTTCTCAGTATCCTCCTGCTTCTCAGTGTTCTCTTGCTTATCAGCATCTTCTTGCTGCTTCAACTCATCAGCCTCTGCTAAGGAATCATCTTTCTCAGTCTCTGCAACACCATTGCTTACAACTGACTTGATGGATTTGTCATCTGGGGGATCAATTTCTCTCGGTGAAGATGCTTCTTTTTTTATATCTTTCTCAGCCTGAATAAGAGTTTAAATTAAAAGTTGCATATGAAGAAGAAATCAAAACATCATTACAACGTGAAGTCCCATGCCTGAACAGTTTCATCCAATGATACCTCTGCTGGCTTGCTCTCTTCAACCTGCAGCAAGTTGAAAACGCAATGCTTATGAGAACCATAATATGGTCGATATTGGCTCAAATTGATCCAATGTTTTAGTAAACAAATTGTAGCATCAACTGGAGATCAAATATCAAATAAGCATGGTGTGGATCCACAAACCAAAAAACTGGTAGAAAAATACAAACGAGTAGCAACAACAGCCCTGCATCAAATTTTTTTCCACAGCAATGATGCCAATCTCTTGCATAAGCCAAAAGAACATAGACACTAATAACTTGAGAAAACAAGACCTCTGTACTATGCTGGTATAACCAAAGAACAAATTTCCCATCACCACCTCAGTCAAGATCAACTACGAAATAATAACATGGCTTTCCAATAATGCATTACAATTTTCTTCTAGAGAAAATATAACAGGAGAACTGTACAAGATATCAAGATTGAATACTCTGTTTGTGACCTATATTACATACAGTGCTCAATACAAGAAACTTACCTTATTCTCAGTGGCAGCAGGAACCTCAATCCGCTCGTCAGTACTTGACATATCTTGGCATATTGTAGCAACCACATCACTGTATGCGTCTAAAGACAGGCCCAAAGTTCTCACTGCATTTATCAAGGAAGGTTTAACCTTAGAAGCACAGCTTTCAAGTACCTTTTCTCCCAACTTCCTAGCAACAGGTAGAAGACCCTAAAAAGGTAGTCAGAGAATAGTCAACTGTTAGTAAAAATATAGATACCATTACTGAGAACAACATGTATTGCCAGAATAATTATGGTCAACCTCATTGCCCTTCTTGACACTATCTAAGAGGGGAGAAAGCATTTCTGGAGATATATCTTCACTTTCCTCCAATACAAGGATCATAGTTGTCTCCATCGATAAAATAACATTTTCAGGGTGATAATCTCTGCAAAGAGAAAGAATAATCAATGTAACAATAGGCATACAACCCCTAGCAAATTCCAAAAACACTTGCAATATCAATGGTAATTGAAAAGCAAAAGCAATCCAGGATATAGACACCATAATTTAATCATTTCACAGTAAATGAGATTAAAAAACATGATGAAACTAAAGCATGAAATAAAGCAACTGCAGAAATCATAAGCCTCTAATATCATATTTCAGAAGCATGCAAATCATGGAAAAGAAATTGGCAGCAGTGAGGATACTTCTGTGGAGTAACAAATCATACCTTACAGCATTAAAGAAATGCTGGAACATTTCAATAATCAATCCTTCACATTCAAGGTCCAACATTATAACACAGGACCGCACCTTTGCAACAGTTTCAAGGATCGATGTATTAATGGCCACAAAGCACTTTTCAACGATAAACGAACCAGATGAGTGGCTCTTCAAAACGTCCTTGCAGCCTTTAGACGTTCAGAATAATTAAGTAAAACCAGAAGTCAATTGCTGTTAATAGCTAATAGATTGAATATCCAGGACATATAAATGTTAAATGATATAAACTCCAATTCAAAACATTTACACAGTTAAATGCACATAAAGCAAGACAATGCAGAGGAAAAATGTAGATAAATGAACTTCTGAAAATGGGGAACCACCAAAATTTAATAGTAAGACATACTCCACAATTAGTCTGTGTTTAATTTTTCCAGAAGCATCAGAATCTAGCAAAGCTTCAACAATCCGTGCCCCTCCATCTTTTGTAATGATTGACTTCCAATCTTTCATTGACGCGAGACTCAGAAGATAAAGCTGCATGAACCTGTTCAATAATATCATGAATTCTGCGTGAGCATGGCAAATACAGAACTGACACCAGAACTCTCAACCAATCATAAGCCACACGTTTACCATAAAACACTTTTGCCTATGTCACATTAAACAGAAAACAATGAGAAAGAGCAGCAAATAAATTAGAAACATGAAAGGAAAGTGGAGATAAACCCACAGCCAGAAGTAAGCGGTAACAGATAAACTTCTGCACAACACCCAATAAACAAGCAAATATTAAGAAACCAAACAGAATCACAAATTAAGAGAACAAACACGACAACCTACCAAAAATACAAAGCTCCAACTTCAACATATGACACCTAATCAGTATATAAACTCACGAAGGGGGCATAAAAGATGCAAGCTTTGAAACAGAAAACGCAACATAAATCAGACACGATAAACAAAACACCGAAAAGTAACAACCTTGCAAAAGAACAAACATTGAATAAACAACAAAGTTGTGACTGACTTGCCTGAAAATACACAAGCATAAGAAAGTAGCACAGAAAAGCTTTGGGACTAAGAACTACCCCGGACTTTGAGCTAAAGAGTAGCGAGCAGAGAAACGACCTGCCGTTTTCAAAATAATGGGACAGCTACAGTCGAGGTATATTAACGTCATGTCGTTTTGCTTTGGGCTCTTGGTCATTAGGAGGCCCAACCATTACTAATTATAATCCTTCTGAGTACCTGTGTGAATGAGTTTTTAAAAAGTCAATAAACCTACTACAAAAGCCTTTTTTTTAATAAGTATTTAGCTGTAAAATAAAAAAGTACTTCTTTAATAGATGTGACTTTTTTGACAGTTAAAATAGAGTTTTTTAAGAAGCTCAAATTTAGAACTTCTTAAAAAAGCCTCTCAAATAGTTTTTATGGTAGATTTTTCAGATCAATTAATGAGCCTATTTTTTAATCTTTTTTGTCCTTATGTTTTACACATAATTCTCACAATACCCACAAATTCATCTTCACATTTATCTTGCAAACTCATTTTCTCTATTTGGCTT
>JANIHZ010000008.1:23017905-23040892 GCA_027478365.1 Erythroxylum rufum
TTTCGATTATACTTCACGATGTTGTATGGTCTTTTCCGCAGTATATTTTGAATATTCAGGCCATACGCGATCCAACATTTAATAAGGAGAGGATTAAGGTATCTTTAAAGAATTCCTCTTATTAATAAGTTCATCTCTTATGTGAGCCTGAATATTCTGAACTAGTATTTGAGGTGACTATCATGTACGCTTCTAACTTAGAGTTCCAAAGGGTTAAGTTGTGGAATGATCTGTGTAGTATCAATAACATGATGGTGAATCCCTAGATTATTGCTAGGGACTTCAACTGTGTTTTATCTCCATCTGAGGCTTAAAGGTATAAAGTTAACCTTTCCAAACTAGGCAGGGAGCTAAAAAGGGTAATGACAAAGATAGATGCTACTGATTTGAGATACTCAGGTAACATATTCACTTGGAGCAACAAGCATAAAGGTGATGCATTAATCAGGAAGAAGCTTGATAGTCTATCCAATCAAAGATGGATGAGATCCTTTCCAAATTCCCATGTACTTTTTGGATCACCATTATACTCAGATCACTCCTTAATAAAGATTAGAGATATCTTCACCAATAGGAAGATAAATGCACCTTTTAGATTCCTAAATTTCCTATCTGAGAAGGATGGTTTCATGGAATTGGTCAATGAAGCATGTACCAGGGATGTTTAAGGATTCAAGGCTTTTCCAATCATAGGGAAACTTCAAGCATTAAAATCAAAGCTTAAGTTATTTCTTAAAATAGGAGCCTTATCAACTGAAAGGTGTTTACTAAAAGCTAAGGAGGATTACTAAAAGCTAAGGAGGAACTAAAGGAAGTTCAAAGAGCATCCTACCTTGCTCCTAACAAACTAAATTTGCAATTTGAAGAAAATAGGAAATTGCAGCAGTATATCAAGGCCCTTGCAGGCCCTTGTAGGCCATAACTCAATGTTGATGCAAAAGGCAAGAAGCTTATGGTTGAAGGAATGGAACTCTAACTCGAGGTTCTCTCATAGCTCCATCTTGGCTAGGAGAAATTCCAATAAATTTCAGAGTTTGCTAGACTGCAATGATCAACTAGTTTCTGACTTTGCTTTGATTGAATGGATGGTTACCAAATACTATATAGATTTACTAGCTTCTAATAGGCCTGGAAAGACTTCCCTACAGGATCTGGTAGAAGTGATTAATTTACCTCTAGCTTTCCCTAACTTGGAATCAATGCAATTGCCAGCTACTAGACAGGAGATCAAGTATATTCTTTTCTACTTGAATCTGAGGAAAACACCTAGACTTGATGGGTACAATGTTTATTTTTTTTCAATGCATATGGAATATAACTGGTAGTATTCTAGTTAAGGTGGTGCAAGAATTCCTATATTCTAGTAGGATGTTGAGAGAGCTTAATGCCACACATATTTGCTTGATTCCCAAAGTTCCATATGATGTTTCTTTAAATTATCTTAAACCTGAGTCATTTTGCAACACAATTTATGAGGTGATTGCTAAACTTCTAGCAAACATACTTAAAGATCCTCTTAATTCAATGGTTCATCAATCTTAAGGTGCATTAATTCATGGTAGAACAATATTTGATAATATCCTTCTGGTCCAGGAGCTAATGAAGGATTACAATTCCAATAAATCAATTAAAGGTTGTGCTATTAAAATAGATTTCTCTATGGCCATTGACAACATTAATTAGAGCTTTATTATTAGTAGTTTGGAATAGTTTAGTATCCCTTCTAAATTCATTTCGAAGATAAAAGAGTGCATCTCAACACCTTATAGTGCTCTTGTAAATGGATGCCCCACCAAGCTCTCCAAAGGTTTTCATAGGATAAGGTAGGGTGATCCATTATCACGATATTTGTTCGCAATCTTAGTGGAAATTCTTAACGAAATCATCAAATTTAACACCTTGGGAAGTTTAGATCTCTCATATCATCACTAATGTGAGGTATTGCAACTTACTTATCTCTGTTATGATGATGATCTAATGATTTTTTGTGCTACAGATCAAAAGTAATTATCAATTTTCCACAAATTTCATATGCAATTTTGCAGAGTTTCTGGATTAAAAGATAATTACTTGAAAAATAGGATGTACCTCTCTTGGGATTTCTCTAATTCTAGTAGTCTGAGGGTACTTATATCCTCTAAAAAGCTAAAGTATCATGATTGCTTGATATTATTAGAGAGATCCAAAAGCAAGATTAATGCCTGACAAAACATATTTCTTTCTCAAGCAGGGAGGCTTCAACTAATTATATCAGTTCTAAACAACCTGCACTACCATTGGAGCTCACACCTGGTTCTTCCAAAGAAGATCATTTAAGAGATTGAAAGATGCATGAAGAACTTCCTCTAGTGTGGAAAAGTGAATGATTCCAAAGGTAATAAGATGAAATGGGACCATCTTTGCTGGAGAAAGCAAAAAGGGGGGTTGGAGCTTGGTTCTTTTTAACTGATTTAAACCAAGCTAATTACCAATACAATTTGGAAGGTTCTCAATGACAGAGAGGCTTTATGGAAAAAAAAAATGGATAAATGTCTACTACTTGAGTGATCCCAATTTCTGGTAATTGGAAGAGAAGACTAAGCATTCTTGGCCTTTCATCAACATTCTAAGGTATAGATACATTATCTACCTTCTCATGAAAATAAAGATTGGTGATGGTGAAAACTCCTGGATTTGGTTTGACAACTGAACTCCTAATAGCCCATTGATTAAGAGGGATGAGTTGCTCAATCTAGTAGGCAAATGGATAATCAACACTAAGGTCTCATATATCATTGCTGACAATGAGTGGAAGATCACAGGAAGGGAAGTTGATAGATTTTAGGATGTTCTTCCAGAATACATGCCTAACTCATCTATCAAGGATAAACTAATTTGGTCTCCTAGTAGTAATGGAGAATTAACTAACTCTTCTTGCTTGAAAGCTATAAGACCTCATCGTCCAAGTTTACCTTGGTATAATATAGTGTGGAAAAGATCCTTAATGCCTAAGGCTTATTTTATAACATGGTTGGCTGCTAGAGGAAGGTTGAAGATCAAGGATAGACTAAGGGAGAGTAATGATCAGATTTGTGTCCTGTGTAACAGACTACCTGAAACTGCTAATCACTTGTTCTTTAAGTGCAGATTCTGATCTTTTGTTTGGGCAAGAATGCAACACAAAATGAAAGGAAAAAATTTTAGTTTGTGCTAAAAATCTCTATAAAAAGATTGGAGAAGACAAGAAGTGCCTGAGTCTAATTGTAACTTCTTCAGTCCACTCAATTTCATTTAAAAGAAACCCAAGAATCTTTACGGATGTTCACACAGATAAATATGTTGTTGTAAATAGGACATGTTGTTGGATCAGAGATATATTGATTGCTAACCAAGTCCTTGATAGTCTGAGCTCTTCCATGAAACGTAATTGGAGTCTGATGTAATTTGGATTATGTTCTAGCTTTGCTACGAGGATTGGATTTCTAACCTTACAGTTGAATGTCTTGTTCGCTATTTCAATGATATATATTATTTATCTTTCAATAAAATAATAACATAACAAACCATCAGTCAAAATTTGGAAAAGTATTTGAAAAAAAATATTATTTCGTATCTTATATTTTTAATTGATCTAACTTCTTGGATTTTATTCCCTCACTTACTTGGAGGATACTCCATCTCCATCCAAATGTAGTAAACAGAAATATCAAGAAAATGAAGTGATGGTCTAACTCTCCAACTGCATCTTGAACCGCTTTCTGAGCATGTTTTGACGAATGAAGGAAAACAGCGCCGACTCGTACAATCTGTCGGTGAGGGGTAAGCAGGCTTAATGTTATTGACGTGCTATGAAGACGGTGATGCGTATCATTACCTGAGGCTAACACACTCTAATCCTCAACCTGGCCCGCCTTAGTTAACCTGGCCCGCCAACAAAGGTGGTCCGGTGAACGAATTAAATTCACATCATGTGTGTTGCTGTTGTGTCCTCTACACACCAAGATGGTTCGGTCTCTGGTACAGTAAGTGGAAATCATACTCTATTCCCTTTCCTTACAATACATTTTGATTGCCATCATTCACTCTTCCTTACCAAGTCCAAAACTCCTAACGTTAAATATCTGTGACGTCACCTACAAGGAAAGACTTCCGTAGATCATACATATAGTCATTGTAATTGTAGATTTGGATTGTATCAAATTTATAATAACGTAACAAAAATTAAACTGTTTTTTTACTTCTATTTTAAGAATATAAAATGTTTATATTTAGATTTTTAGGGTATCGGGAAAAAGAAAAACACTAGTAACTTTTGTAGCCAGTGGTACAAGAGTAGAAATTTGATGTACCCTCTGACACAAGAAGCTCCCACAAATCTGAGCGGAGCGTCTACTTTGACAACCACTTGAAGAAAGGGAACATATTATTTGGACTTTCCGCAATTGAAATCGAGCTCAGAAGCATCAGAAGTGCGAAAACCTCAACTTATCAACAAGCATCCTCGTCTTGTACCAACAAACCTGTGCTGTGTTAGTTAAGACTAGAGAATTCGCCATTAGCTAACCCCACCACTCCTTCCCCCTCTCCCTACGCTCACCATTGCTTCTTCGTGTCCTTCGTTCTACATATTGGTTGTAAACAATCGATTATATTGGAATGTGTAGGGAAGTAGTGAGGCTCTTTGTTAGTCACTAGATCGTTCCAGAGTTTTTTGGGATTTTTTGGTACATAGTATCTAAGTGGGAACAGTTCCACTCTTGATAAAATTATCCTCATATTCTTTCTTTAGGCAGCAAAAAAGGTTTTTCTTCTTTTGGGTGAATAGATCCAAATCTCGATATAAGCATACTACTGACTCCATGTCCATGGCATGGGGGTCGTTTGACGGTGTGGTAGCTCGGAGTTGGGTTGGGAAGACAAAGCAAGGAGAAAGGAGGGGGTAATAAGTGTATATGATTATAAAACGATCATACCCCACATCTCACCATCACTTCAACATCAAAATGACCCCTGTGGCGATTAAGTTGCAGAAATTCTAGTAAGCCAGACAGGACAGCTCATTTCAGAATCTTATTTCTTCATCTGTAAAATGGACCAACTAGGTAAAAACAAAGGAACGGTGGGTCAGCGCACATGTTATACAGCGGGTAACAGAATTATTTCCTTTAAATTAATCAATTTAAAAGCTGGGTTAACTCTCCATGTTCCTGCTACTAAATGTGTGAGAATTCCAATATAACTCTGGATATCCTTGGATTCCGGAGAAAACCCTTCAGAATCAGACCCAGATTTGAAAACTGGCATGGCATTGCTATAAGTTTCCCAGATATCTTTTTTCTTTTAACAATGATTCTCACGTAAAAAAGAAATAGGCAGTGAACAGTCTCTGTTGCTATGCAGAAGAAAATGACCGACACCACTTTTAGAACATAAATGCTAGCAAGGTCGGGATATAAATTAAGAGCAAGGGCCAGAGAGTTAGACAAACATGTACTGTTTTGCGTTGAAAATGACCCTCCCTCACACCAATGCAACAATGTTCTGTGGGGCAAATGACATCATTACGCCTCGGTTTTGCCCCATTTTGGATGCCGTACCACTACATAGGGAGAAACAGGAAAAGCATATCATTACATACATGGTTGTTCAGTTCAAGCCAAAGCAGATTCACCTGAAGCTCATTCTTAACACCAGTAGGACCAAAAAAGAAATATTTACTATTAGAGATTCTGATAAGCATGATGCTACTCCTTAGACTACCAATGCTTACAAAAGAACTCAAGAAGTTGGAAGGGAACAAGATTTAAGGCTAATTCAATTTCCTCATCTTCCAATCTCCAGTTTGATGGTGGCTGAACACGATTTATTAAAAGGGTAAACTTTTGGAAGTTGAACTCGAAGTGAGGGACTTAAAATGGTCAGATGGTACAAAGTCTTGAGGCAAATTGGCCCTCTTGACAATTCTCCTCATGTTGTTCTGCAAACTCTGTTGGACTAATTGTTTCACCGCTTTCTTCTCTTCACTCATCATGTCTTCTGTTTCATCCAAACACGCCTTCCCCGGGTTCACAGAAGATGAAGAAGAACCACAAATAGGAGCAGACACTGTTGCAACCAAATTCCCACCATAATTTCCAGAAACTTGCTTCCCTTTATCCACCCTCAAACATTCCAGGATCCTGGAGGCCCTTTTCTGAGCCAGGGTACTACCTAAAAGTGTCAGTTCAAGCAACGAAGATACAATCCCTGCCTCGATCATGGCCTGTCTATCCCCATATGCTTTGTGTGCCATCACCATTAAAATGTAAGATACCTTCTCTTGGCATCCTGGTGAGTCAGTCCAATTCAAAACATCAACCAAAATGGGGAAAGCGTCCTGGACATTGCTGATTGCCTTTCTACCTTCTGGGGTGGATACCACATTGCTCAAGACAGAAAGAATTCTCTCGCTTACTTCCATATCTCCCAGAGCATTCATGAGAAAAGGGATCAAATCCGTCTCAAGAATAAAGGAGATGTTTGATGGGAATATTGACAGATTGTATAGAGCTCTAAGAGCATCTTGCTTTGCTTGAGTGCTACTTTTATGATCCAAATCCTGAAGGGTCTTAACCAAGAAGGGTATGGCACCAGAAGAGCCAATAATAGGTTTGTTACAGTCCAATGCACTCAAGCCGAGAAAGTTCGCCACAATTGCCTCTGATACTGATGGGCTCGGAGCATTGGGAGAGTATATGATCTTTAGCATCTTATGAACAGCACCAGCTTTAACAATGGCAGCTTTGTTCCTGAAGAAGTGTTTCAAAAGGATTTATGTAACAGAGCCGCATTTAAGAATGCTATCACATATTAAATGCATGAGATAGATAATCGCCATGTGAAACATATTCTGGAAATGCGAAACTGTTCCAAGAAAATTGAACAGTAAAACATGGAAAGTGACCTATCGAAACAAATCACGAGAGAGTGGAGTCCAATAAAAAGCAAAAACTGTTCTTAAAGAGAAAAAATCAATAGAGAGGCAGGAAACAACAAATTTAAAGAAAATGACTCTACATTCTCGATCTAAAAGCAAACAAGACTCCTCATTTTCCAGTCATGTTCCAAGAAAAAAAATCGAACTATTAACACAACCCAAAAAAGCCTTGCACTTTAAAGACGAAATACTAATCAAGAAACCAGAAAAGTCGGTATCTTTAGGACACAAAATTGGTAAACTAACAAAAAAGAGAGAAGCGAACAACAAAGATCCCGGAAACTTACATGTCATTACCAATCCCAAGATTGAGTAAAGCATAGAGACAAGCGATATGAGACTCAACATCTTCCAAATCAAGCATTCCAACTAGAGGAGGGATAGCTCCCAACATAGCAAGAGTTACCCTAGCTCCAGAATCTTCCTTTGCTAGTAACCTCACATGGCAAGCAGCAGCCTTCCGCTTCAACTCATCCTCTATCTGCATTTCTCTAACGACCCTTTTCTGTTCCTCCAAAGCTTCAACCTTTTTCTTGGTCTCCGTTTCACTCTCAGCCTCCGCAATGCTCAAAAGATCCGACAACTTATCCGACCTGCCATTCCTCTCACTCACTGTTTTCTTCTCGCCACCGCTGTTCTTGATCGCCGTCTCTGAAGTGCTGCTCTGGGTTACAGTTGCGGAAGCTTTTTTAGTACCGGAGGAAGAAGAAGGTGAAGATAACATGTCGTTTTCGTGGTCATGGTGCCGGGAACTGCCGCCGCAGCTCACGGCGGCGAAGATTTTGCGACGGAAAGCTGCTGTCGAGAAGGAGGTCCATAGACGGAAATGACCGGTGGCGGTGGAGGGGGAGTGATCAAGGACCAAGGATCCGATGTTGTTACGTTGACACTCGGCCATTAATAGTCTGAACCAAGAGACCACATTTCAGAGAAACCAAAAAGCATAAAATGCTTCTCCACGGGGGCGAAGGGAAATAATATAAAGAGTATTATTACCGAGTGAGTATGGTGACGAGTTGTTCAATTTCTGACTCAAGTCTGAGACAGAGAGTGGGCTAATTTACTCTGCTCTAAAGGGTTTTGATGTTGTCAACTCTAAATAAAATAAACTTACTCCTAGGTAAAGTGAGGCACTACATTTTATCTGCAGAAATAGTGGGCTAGCTGATGGTTGGATTTATATGACACCATCCTATACTAACCAAACCATGGTGTACTTGAAAATTAGTGATTACCAACTCTTTGTAACTTTTTATTAAATGAAGAAGAAAGTAATTTTTTTTCCTTAATTTTAAACAACAAAAATCATAAAATGCATTATTTGCTATAAAATGGATAAATTACATGAAAGATAAAAGGTGCTAAACGTAGTCTGGCCCAACACAACACAACACACCACACCAACTTCTTTCCTTGCGCCAAAAGTCCAAGACAGGCCTTACCGAAGAAGCCATCAAAATTCAGTTGGGACTTGGGAGGGGATGGCAGCGGTTGGTCACTGATCCCATTTAACTTCAATATTTGGTTGCTACTTCCCAATTGCAAGATGGGAAAATGTGCCTCTGTATACTGTATTGCATGGGGCTTACACCGCACTCTAGCCCTCTCATCTGTGCCATCCAGCTATTGCCCGCGGGACCCCCCAAAAACACATGATCACTAGGTCCCACTTGATTGTTAATGGATGTGATCCGTTGGATGTACATGTGATGGTGATGTGTGGCTTGCGATTATTGAAGTAGACAAACTATTCAGCCCTTCCCAACAATTCTTCCGCATTGATGTGTACATACAATGTAGAGTTCTGTTTTTGATCAAATATTTAATCCTATATTTTTTAAATTCTGAACTGCCCTTTTTGACATTTAACTTCTTATTATTTGCCTTTTATTTTCTTAAAGATGTATATTCAAACATTATTTAATTTAATTATTTATGAGATGATTCAATTAAAAAACAAATCATTTTAAATTTCAAACATTTATCTAAAAACATATGTTAAATTCTAACATTTGATGATCTTAAAAAATAATTTAAACCCTATAGTAATCTCAGGCATCTAATTTTAATAGAAACTTAAATTATTATAAAATTTTCCTGAGTTTGTAGTAATGCTGACATTTTAATGGGTGTAAGTTGGCATTATGTCATATACCTTTTTTTCTCTGTTGACCCATGTTCAGACCTTGCGAGAGACCACCATCACCGCCAGTGCAATGCTAGACGTCTGATCTCTCCAACAAGTTATAGACATTCTCAGCTTTGATTTATAAGCCTCAAAATACTCAATCGAGAACACGTTACTTCTCTTCCTAGTACATCATGCTTCCCCACTTCCTCTCTCTCATTCTCATTCAAGCTTTGCTCGCGCGAAACAGTCCACAAAATATAACACGAAGACTGTGCAAGTCTACTTCTTTGATGAAGCCGGTAACAACTGTCTTGTTACATGAGCTGTCAACGACATATCTAAGTCCGGTGCGACACTTCTCCATTCTGGTAGTAATTGATTCTAGTAAAGGAAGCAACAAATACTTCCTCTCCCTCTCGCATTGACCCGGACAACCCAACTAATACAAGAAAAATAAGAAATAGCGACAAAAAATTACTCATAGAAAAGAAATTGTTATAAATTACTGATGGAAATTCAATTTTTGTCGGTAATATTATCAGGAAAAATTTTATTTAGCGGCGGTACTAATATCTGTCGCTAAATATGGAAGGAAATCATCCTTACAAAATTTGCGACAAATTTTAGCAATGGTATAAAATGTCCGTCGGTAAAAAAGGCAGGAATTGTTGGCAAAATAAAAAAGTTTTGAATTTACCAACTACTTCGACTTTAGCATTTTAAAGTTAAAGAAAATGACATCATTTGGTTTAATCGTCTGCTTCGACTTTGACGACGTCGTTTTCTTTAACTTTAAAAGACGGTCATTCTAATTTTGTTACCATTTTACTTCAACAACCAAAGATGAAATAGGAAACTAAATTTAAGTACACATATAAAGTTATTATTGTTGGTGAAAGTAAGTCAGGAGCCTTTTACCCATATCATGAGTGAATCCTTACCTACAAGCCTTGTTCATATCTCTTCTTCTACTATTTAATAGTCAATCTTTGTTTAAGTATTAAAAGAACTTTGTCCAATAAAACATAAAATTTGGTTGAAATTACTCATCTTCCTAAAGAAAGTCGTATCCATAATATTCATCTCCATTTTTTAAGTTCGTACAATATTTATTCTTATAATCATTCTTGGACTATAACTATTTGCATTATTCTCACTACCCATCGTCCTAGAGTGAAAGAGATTATCCAAAGTTTCCATTTTGAACAATATGGTTTAAAAGCAACATCAGTTGAGCGATATGTAAAGTTAGAAATCCCCAAAGAACTAATAGCTCTTTAGAGAAATCAAAATCATACTCATCTTTATGGTGGTGCTATCATATTGGTTCTCACCCTACATAGAAGAAAAGGGATTCCAATTACTGCTCGAATATCCCTTCTTGACACTTCCTACACTACATACCAAAATACTTTAATTGGTACCTTTTTTGCCACCCTAAATAATAGAAGTGTCATCCTCACAATTGCCCCTGATTTTAACATCAGACTAGATGATCTCACTTTATCTGAAAGGCTACAAGCTCAAGTTCAAGTTCAAATTATTAGATTTGAGCAAGAACCTACAACAATTATGGCCACATTGCACCATTAAATGATTTATTGCTCATAAAATCATATTGTAGATAACAACTTTCCAAACTCAATTTTTGATGCTTTGTACATGGTAGCAGATCTCATCTATGACCAGACCACTATAATCTAGATCCGAAAATAATTAACACCAATGGAGCTTGAAAAGGTGATGCCCATAAAATAGATTACCAATTATTGGAAGGCATGACATGCTCCTCACTGGCATTCCATCCATGCTACTACTTTACAATTCTCATAACATTGAGAGATGGATATGTTAAATCCATCTACACCAGACCCACTGATGAACACCCAAGATCATTTGACACGTCCAACCCCATTTTAATGCTACAACTAGTCTTATCACATTAAGAAGGCAAGAGTGGACCTCCTATCCACTATATCAAGTCTAATGGCCAACCTGTGTATATTAGCCATCATCAAGGAATTTTTATATGAGATGTTGATCCATCCATCTGTGATCCAAACTGCGAGATATGTCCTACACTAAACTGTGATGAAACAGATAGCGAGGATGAGGCCTATGTTGGAAAAAAGGCATGCTAAACTAAAATCGAAAATGAAGACAACAATTCAAAGAAATTCATTGTTGTCAAGCTTCAGAACAATTGCATCCCAAGCATGATGATCAATATCCAAATTCGAAACTATAGGTTGGGCCTAAAAACCCACGACCTAAACCATTTATGAACTATTCCAAGCTGTTGGAAAGGAACATTGGCTCCTTAAAGATAAAATCTAAGACAAAACTAAACCCATTATCCCTTCCAGTCTTGTTGCTTCTCTAGCACTCATCCAATGTAAGATGATGCGACTTATAAGGAAGAATTTCCTCCTCTGGAGAGACGAACAGACGATACAACTAGGATCATTTACAGGAATAACTTCTCACGGTACCCTTGTATCACATTCTACTGATGAAGCACTCGATTAGCAGACAGACAATGATGTTGCTCAAAACTAAGTTCTTTGACGCATTGATAATAAGCTTGATGGTCTTAATCAACAAACACAAGCAACTTAAAAACAAGTAGAGTTTTTGTCTTCTCAAATATAAAAGTTGTATGCTTCTTTGCAAGATCAAATGGTTCAACTTGATGCTAATCTAAGAAGATATATTAATACTTAATATTTTGGACTTGATTTCACCACCAAAGAGTAAGAACTTAGATGAGTCAAAGAAGTACTTCAAAGAATGGAAGTAAATATGCAGACAAAATAGTCAAAGACTATTTATGGGGCTTATCCTATAACATTTCCAGTTGTTCAACTTATTTATACAATCCTAACCTATCATGAAGCAACTGATTATAAAAAGGTGTTCAAAATGAATTATCCTTTAATCATATAACATGTTCACACTATTAGCAGACAAAAATCTACTAAACCTACAAAACCCAAACCTAAAACTAAAATTGATCCATCACCCTCATAAGCCAAGTTTGTTGATCCTTGGACAAAATCCTTAAAAATTAAAACCTACCTTCTTCACCACCCAAAATCCAACCTATTCCAGCAATTGGGAAAGACAAAGCTCCTCAACAAGAATTCATTGCAAATATTAAACTAGTATCTACTTTAGATGAAGTTGAAAGTCAATTTTCTATATATGAAGATTCTGAAGTTTCTGAAAGATACTTCCCAACCCATAGAGGTTGAACTAAAAATTAGTGAAGCTAAATGAATAAGGACTAAGCCCGTATGACCTCATCCACAACCTATGCAAGTACCTCCACCAAGGCCTACCTTAGGACCTTGGTTTACTTTTGATGATCTTCCACCCCAAAAATGGAGAGATCGTCTTCATATATTTGGTTCTTGAATTGATTTACAAATGACTCAACCAGATACTCCGTTAAGAGATTTCATGTTTGAGTTTACTTCTTGTTTCACCGATAGGGAATAGTGCAAACTTTAGATAACTATAGGAGACTCTAATATATTCAATTAACATTTACTGGTATTCTTCTTGGAGTTATCCATAAAGAATTCGTTGGAGATTTTTAGCCCATTGGCAAGCAAACTCGGCAAGAATATTTTAAAATATAGTGTTGCTCTTTGGATAGATGAGATCTTTAAAATCATTTTCAACGTATGATAGAAAGATAATATTTACTTAATGGTTTTAATGATGTCAATCTCTATTATATATTTGTCAAGTCTATTCCATATGAGCTTCAACCAGAACTTCAAAGGACCATTGCAACTTAAAGCAGAGATATTAGAGAAATATCTCTTATTGAGATTTATCAACTTATATTAGCATCTCTTGATAAAATTTAAGCGTTTTTCAAGAATATGATTGAAGGTGGTCCTCTTCTGAAGAAGGCTTGCAAAAAGCCTTATCTAAAGGTCAAGTGTAAGGAGAAAAACGATTGAGAGTGTCCTACCAAAAAGAATATCATCATAAGAAGTTTTCCTACAAAAGATTTCAAAGATCCCAATTCTCTAATAAAGACTATCGAAAACCTTTTAGAAGACATAAACCTTATCGATTTCTTTGATTCTTTAAACAAAGATTTTCTTATGATTAAAAAAAAACCTATCCATATTTCCTTTGTGGCAAGCTAGGACATTTTGCTCGACAATATCATAACAAGACGAAAATGGATTTAAAACTATTGAAATCTATTGAGGTTATCATATGAATATATGACAACATCAACATTAAAGATATCATTAGAGAATAATCTAGTGAAGTTGAGGAAACTAAATTTGATGTACCTATCAATTCCTCTGATGATGAGTTTGACTAGTCAGAAGAATTAGTAAATGAAGATGTTAATACTGAAGATGATAATCTATAAATGCTACAACAACCATATATTAAGGTAGACTCAAAGGCTATCACCATGCCTTGTCCTTATGTCTATATCTAGTTGTTACAAGAGAATAAATATGATAAACCAATCAAGGCTAATGGATATATGGATATTAGATCCTATATAAGTGTTATGAAGGCCAATATCTTACCTCCCAAAGCCTAAATATCTCAAGATGAATATTTTACTGTTGTTGACAGAAACTCATTCAAAATTAGTCTTATCACGAGAAGAAAATTTGGGATAAGTTTTTTCCTTAATTGCGTTGTATGGACTAAAGTTCTCGCAGTCATTTAACTGACCCAGATATCCTGATTTGTATAGATATATATTGCAAGGATTCTTCATTACAAATCCTATCTATTGGTATCAAATGCAGAGTTAATTTTAGTGTTTATACTGATGTATGTAATATGTTTGAGCCCACTCAAAATTTTCCTTAATATGAAATATTGAGAGATCTATTTTTGGAACACGATTCGAAGAACCATTCCTAATTTTCACTTCCACAACCTCTTTGGAAGAGTCAACAATTCTTCATTCATTTACCCTTCAAAAAGAACAAAGATATCAATCCTACCAAGGCTACTCAACCTAACATAAATCCTAAAGATTTGAAGTTGGCACAAGAAATGTGTCATGCTACTTCAATAAGGATTAATTAAGCCCACAAATCAAATTGGGCTTGTCAAGCCTTTTCTATAAATAAAAGGGCTGAACAAGAGGAAAGAAGAAGTTGGTCATTGACTATAAACCTCTAAATGCATTCATTCAAGATGATAAATTCTTTCCTTTAATCCTCTCTAAGTATTTATGGATTTTTCTGGTATCTAGTTTTGTTGTCTCGCTATTTTTGGTTCTAAGTTTTATTTCGTTTAATTATTATTATTATTTCGTGTCCTGCATCATTACTTTGCATATCACATCTGAATGTGGGTCTACCGAAAACAACCTCTCTACTCCGTAGGAGTAAGGCTACGTATTGTCAGACCTCCCCAGACCCCGCTTCACTGCGGGATTTCAGACTGGGTGTGATGATGATGATGATGATGATGACCAAATATCAATACTCAAGTCCTATGTCTCAAAGAAGCAAGAATCTTTTTAAAGTTTGACTTGAAGGCATATTTTTGGCAATTGGGATTAGACCCACAAGAAAGGTACAAAACAACTTTCTACATTCTAAATGCTCAATACCAATCAGTTGTTGTGTCATTTAGACTCAAAGACGCTCCATCACTATTTTAGAAGGCTATGATAAAGATCTATGAGCCTATTCTTTCCAGTTCCTTAATCTATATTGATGACATTCTACTATATTCAAAGACCCATGAAGATCATAAAATACTACTTCAATCTTTTTTTAATCTTACCAAGAATTATGGAATCTTGCTCTTACCCAAAAAGAGTCATATTTGATTAACCTTGTTACATTTTCCTAATGAAATCTCAGTCCAAAGAAAATCCAACAATTCCTTGGAATTGTTAATGACATCAGGGATTTTATTCCACATATGGCTAATTATACAAGCTCCTAATCAAGATTGTTGAGAAAGTATCAACTACCATAGAGTAAAGAGCAAATCAAAGTTGTCCAGTACTTAAGACAAGTGAGTCAACATCCACCCCCTTTAAAGATTCCTAACAAAGGACAACACATCCTTCAAACAAATGTAAGTGAAAATTATTTAGGTGTCATCTTGATTGAAAAAGATGATGGAAAGCATTATTATTGTGGCCATACTAGTGGCTAATTCAAGGAATAAGAAAAGCAATACCATAATATCCACAAAGAGATTTTGGCGGTAAAAAAGGGCATTAAAAAGGTTAATTTTTACCTCAACCCTTATCACTTTGTGATAGAAATGGATAATACATCTTTTCCAAAAAATCCTTAAGCCTCACAAGAAGATATTTCCTTACAACTAATTACTTTGTGGAAAGATTGGTTCTCTTGTTATAAATTCACAATCCGCCATATCAAATGTTATCACAACATGGTAGCTGATTTCTAACACCTAAAAAGTCAATCCAACTTCTCACTCCTATCTTGAAAAAACCAATTCCTCTCATCATCCTCCCAATTATGGATCTCCCCCTCTATGCTAGAGTTAAGCAATCCTTTCCTCCATTTGTTAGAAACCCTTATGAAAACCTAGAAGAAATTGTTGCTTTTCTAAAAAAAAGTTTTTTTTTTATTACGTTCATCTTGTTCTTACCACATTGAACATTCCTCCACATCTACAACACTTTGATATTCTGACACCCTATCGCTGATATTCTGACACCCTATCGCACTCAACAACATTTTTACGATTCTCTTATTAAACCAACTATGTAGCGTCTTTGGACTTTATCTGCCCTTTATATCTATCCTATTGCTTTATCAACATTTAACCAATCCAGCCAATGCCAATTATGGACATTCTTGGAATGGTTTCAACCACTGATAAATTGGCATATTCAATTAGGTTAGATACTTAACATATATTAACTATGGAGTATTCCTCTGACATGACAAAAATCTCGGTCTTTCTTCATCGTCCATCATCCTTATAGTATGACTGAAAATGGTTATGTATATACCATTAATCATTTTCAACTTTGAAGCCTCAAGTGTAATCATCTTTGTATGATATTAATCTTTAAGAGAGATTTAGTTCTCAAAATCAATTGACAAGTATATAAGCTAGAAATTCATAGTGCAACTCTCTTAAAGCTTATCGATGAAATATTTCTCTAACCTAGGAGTCACAATTAAAAAAAAAAGCCTTTTTCGATTCATATGGTCTAACAATACTATGTACCTGAATAATTTTGATTATTCCTGTAACTCTCTGACTAAGGGTTAATAAGAAAGTGAAATGCATTACTAAAACAGTGTAAATAGTAACATTTCATCTTATTACCTATTTACCATGCATGTAAACCATAAATTGGTTTTATAAACTCTTTCAAAATGTTGCAAAATCAAACTTCTGACTTCTTAACATGGTTCAAAAGTTTGTAATGTATGCTTTCTAATAAAGTTTGTTAATTAAGTTTTGATACCGAGATGAAAGCAATAAGGTCAAGTGATTGAATGATGATGTCATCTCAAGCACATAGGATAATCTATCAGTATCAATGTCTGAATAGTTTTCAAATGAATAGAAGTCCCATCAAACTTCAATTACATTAGATGATTGCTTTGGAAATGCGTGACAGGAAATGTTGTCAACAAATTCTTAAGATTGAGCAAAACATATGCGTCATATTTGCATCTAAAACTAATAAGAAAAGTCATTTTCGGTGTAATCAACGAGCGTTGGGCCATTTAATATCGTGTGGGGTTACTAATTACCGTTATTCGTGGTCGTGATTGAAAAATGTTTATCGATAGCCCTCCCAATAAATAAATTGAAAACGAAAAGACTAAAGAAAAAGAAAAATAAGCGTGAAGCAAATAGTTTCCAACGTTCGACTGTAGAGGACAGAGATGTAACTACGTGGGCTCAAGTTCACCCCACAGACAGTCTGCAGATTAAAGAGTCAGAGCCAGTGAATTACTGCTTCCAGAAACAACAAGATGTAAACTTGATTTCCCATGGATTGGCATCGTTCTAAAGCGGACAACCTAGTGAGACTTTCTTTATTTACGTTTTATAACAAACGAAAAAATCCAACACATAAACATTACGTAGTTATTTATTTCAAAATGATACTACATTGGGATGTAGCAAACACTAGTACTTGTATATCGTGGTATAGTTATACATATTTACGTTTGTCAATGTCAAAAGTTAGCACGACATAAAGTAGGGAAGATTACTAAAGTTGGCTAATAATTGTACCATAAAAGTAAATAAGAAAGGTCTCCATACTATATTAGATTCCAAAGGTCTCCATAATAGATTAGATTCCTCATATCCGAGTACCTACTTGTACCAAAGCTGCGTTGTGGAAAGTAGGTGACGGGCCAATTTTCTGGATCTTAGATTCCTCACTTGAATGGGATGGATTTATTACATACACCGCTAGGTTAGCTCCTTGTCCCAGGTCCAGATCATAAGATCAGTGTGTTGTAACCATCGCCAGGCCAGGTTAGAACAACTTTTGTGGGAACAACGTTATCTTTTGTCATGATTAGGTTATCAATCCTAACGTATCTCGCTAATTCAAGGTAAGAACTCAAGATGAAGGTGAATTGGTAAGAGATTTTTTTGGCTTAAGTGAGGTCGTGGGTTTAAACTCTCTTCATGTATGCAGCTGTTTAAAGCTTGAGGCCAGAATTTTACCTCTTGCAAGGGACCTACTCGGCTCAAGCGGAGATTAGTCTGGGTATAGATGACTTAAAGGTACCTTTTCATAATTGGGATCCTCCTAAAATACCTCGTGGGCAACTAAAAAAAAAACTTTCAACACTCCAGGGATCAAACTCCATAATCTAGGATTTGTAGAAATGAAAAGATGCAATGGCTTTTAACCTAAAAGACAACAGATTTTTAAGGTAACTCGCGCTAGACAGTGTGATCTTTGACCATGTTACACCATCAACTGACAAATTCGAAGTATCTGTAAAATATAGTATTTCGTAAATGTCAAGTTAGCTAAAGCAACTACCAGAGGACATCAAAGAATTGGCAAAGGATGGCTGAATTTGGCTCCCATTCATTTGATACTACAGGTTTTAATTACATATAGTATAGGTAGCTCTCTTCATTAATATCTTATTTATACAAATATTGTATAAATGGCGACTTACACATAGCCAGCAGAAACTATCGGTTAAATCTCGAGAAAGTTTCTTACTATGCTTTGTTGGGAAGAAAATTTAACAAAGCCTCACAAATGAGACTGTTCAAATTTAGACTCAGATTCCAGGACAGATCTCATGTTTTCATGAGAGTTTCTGTTCATCCTAAAAATTTATCCAGGCTGAACATATTCTGTAACACCTAAACCAAATTCTATGTACATTTAATGGAATTTATGGTTGCAATCTGACCATCAGAAT
The DNA here is from genome assembly GCA_027478365.1 of Erythroxylum rufum. Classification (NCBI taxonomy): domain Eukaryota; kingdom Viridiplantae; phylum Streptophyta; class Magnoliopsida; order Malpighiales; family Erythroxylaceae; genus Erythroxylum; species Erythroxylum rufum. The sequence continues at coordinate 23,036,405 of JANIHZ010000008.1, forward strand.
AGTAGCTCAAGTCTCCAGGGATTACTTTAATAACACTAGGCTAAATTTGTGCAGAACTCTTGGAATCCAGTATCTCAACTGCTTGGGGATTCTCAAGGAACTTCAACTACGCCTAAAAGGCATGATTCCAACAAATTGTTCACAGCGACTGGGAAGTGAGTATAATGCAAGAGAAACATCGTTAACAGGAGTATCCTACACAAAAAAGAAATTATGTAAAAACAAGAGATAGTAGTTCTGGCGTCTTACACCTATCTTTGCTAGCAAGTCAAATGGATTAATTCATAAACTTTTTACTAACAACTTCGACGGGCCAAGCCTTGATTTGTTGGCATTGGTGGACCTAGTGGTAAGTTATTAAAATTTGACAAATCAATGTTTAAAAAGCTTGTATTTTGCATTTGTATAAAAAAAATCCTATCATAACGGGACTATAGCAAGAGGAAAGACAGACAAAGCACGTGCATATATTTTTTTTTAGATAAAGCACATGCATATATTCCTCGCACTATAAGCTGTGAAAACAATGAGAACCTGAACCAGTACCCTGCACCCTCTTTTTCTGCTCTTCTCCACAGGCCTTGGAACAGCAAGAAGCAATTTCATGGTTCACGTAATACGTGTATATTAGTAATTTCGGCACTTGCACACAATTTGCGGTAAGGTGATAAAAACTCTCTTTACAGAAACTGTATAACCTAACTACTTCGCAGCACGCTCTGCTTAACTATGACACTTGCTCATACTTTGATACAATGATTTAAACACAAGCCCATCATAGACAAGAGGTGTTTTGCTTTCAATAAAGGAAGTTGTGTGGGACTAGAGCAAAGTTTTTCCGCACATTCACAACTCAAAGAGCCATCTAATCATTGACTGCCATGGCTTGTATTGTAGCACCACTCTCTAATTTCTTTATACGTAACTTATTCTGTAGCGGAAGGTCTGACGACAAATCAGCATCAACAATGACAGAATCTTCCTCATTGAACTCTCCCCTCAATAGCCCCATTGCAATTTCATTCTCAACTAACTGTTGTATCACCCTCTTAACCGGCCTAGCTCCAAAATTAGGGTCAAAACCCAAATTTCCCAGAAGTTCAATGGCTTCATTTGTGTAATTAAGATCAATACTCTTCCGTTTGAGCCTCTCTTTCAGTCGGTTCATCTGGCAATGGAAAATTTCATATTAAAGCTTCATTTAGTATTCATTGTGGCGTGAACGAAAAATATAGTGCAAGCATCTGAAAGAGATTTTTCACACAGATGATGCTTCACCAAGAGAATGGAAGAATTTGGTAAATTCCACCAAAAAAAAAAAACACATTAAAAGAACAGACTCTTGAATTTCAAATGCTATAGGAGCTCATCTATAGAGTTAGTTATGGAGAAAATATCATATCATTTATCAAAGCATAAATATTTTCAGGGCGAAGATTGCTTACCTGAATCATAACGATTTTATTGATTTGTTTGGAGTCCAAAGGCTGGAAAACAATATATTCATCCACTCGATTCATGAATTCTGGACGGAATGTTTGTCTCGCCAACTCAACAACTTGACGTTTCATGATATCATAAACAACTTCCTTGCTGTCTTGTGTATTACGTAGCGTTTCAAGTATCAGATGGGAGCCAATGTTTGAAGTCATTATTATAACCGTGTTGGTAAAACTAACTGTCCTTCCCTGAGAATCAGTTATCCTTCCATCATCCAGCAACTGTAACAGAATGTTGAAGACATCATGATGTGCTTTCTCAATTTCATCAAACAGCACCACAGAGTATGGCCTTCGACGAACCACTTCTGTCAGCTGTCCTCCCTCCTCATAACCAACATATCCAGGTGGAGCCCCAACCAAGCGTGATACTGCATGCTTTTCCATGTATTCACTCATATCTATTCTTACAAGAGCATTCTCTGTGTTAAAGAGATAGCCAGCTAAGGCCTTAGCAAGCTCTGTTTTGCCAACCCCAGTAGGACCCATAAACATGAAACTAGCTATAGGTCGATTAGGGTCAGATAATCCGGCCCTTGAGCGTCGAATTGCATCAGCCACTGATTTTACAGCAATATCTTGACCAACTACCCTCTTATGAAGAACCTCTTCTAATGAGACCAACTTTTCTCTTTCTGATTGTTGAAGGTTTGACATAGGTATACCAGTCCATTTGCTCACAATTTCAGCAATATCAAGATCAGTAACCTCTTCTCGTAGCAAAGAATTACCAGATTTTTGGAACTCAGCAAGGTTTTCCTCAGCCTCATCCAACTGCCGTTGGAGGGACATTAGAGTTCCATATCTCAGCTCAGCAGCACGATTCAGGTCATACTCACGTTCAGCAGCTTCCATCTCTAAGTTGACTCTATCAATCTACAAATATGGATACCACATGCATAAAATCTAAGGAATACTGCAAGGATAGCTAGACATTTACATCTCATAAAAGAAAAGCATTACCTCTTCTTTGATTGATCGTATGCAATTCATGAGAGACTTTTCCCGATCCCACTGTTCATTCAGTTCTTTCTGGTTCTGTTTAAGTACATTCAAATCATTTTCAATCTTGCTTAACCTCTCTTTAGATGCCTTATCAGTGTCATTTTTCAGGGACAGCTTCTCCATCTCTAATTTCAGAACAGCTCTATCTACCTCATCCAACTCCGTAGGCTTGGAAGTGATTTCCATTTTGAGCTTTGCTGCAGCTTCATCAACGAGATCAATAGCTGCACGGGAAGAGGTTATTAGAAAGCTCAAAGCATCTGTCAAAACCCCAAATTGACTGCTAATCTAACATGCTGTTGGAACAATATCCAATCAGTCATATAGAAGAACCGAGTTGCCAAACAAAAGACTGAATAGAGAACTTGTAGATATTTCCAAGTGCTTCCGTGTTCTTTTTTATATCAATCAACCTTTAAGATAACATATCAGCCACTACAAAGAATATTTAAAAAAGAGAAAACAAAAACAGCTTCAGAATGTTAAGTAAAAGAATTTATATGTTCTTAAATTATTATGGGCACAACGCAAAGCATAAAAAATCCAAGATTTCAAATTGAAGAATCCAAACTTAGTTCATTTTATATAGGGAAAGAGGAGTAGTAACAGGTGTAGTAAGAACTTGTTATGCTTATGATATTGAATACTGCATAGTGAAGCTGGGCTTACCTTTATCAGGTAAAAAGCGTTCAGTGATGTATCTATCTGCTAGAATAGCTGCTGAAACAAGAGCACCGTCTGAAATCTTAACACCATGATGCAACTCATACCGTTCACGCAATCCACGAAGAATGGATATGGTATCCTCAACAGACGGCTGATCACAGAATACTTGTTGAAACCTACGTTCAAGTGCTGGGTCCTTCTCAATATATTTTCGATACTCATTTAATGTTGTTGCTCCTATACATCGCAGCTCACCTCGTCCAAGCATTGGTTTCAACAAATTCCCAGCATCCATCGCTCCACTTGTAGCCCCTATAGAATCACAGTAAGAAAAGGCCCCGCATCAAGTTTTCCACAACATAAGAAAATCTCAGAATTTGAATAGGAACTGTATTTTTGTATATATTCAATGTTTACAAAAGGCAAAGCTTTTATACACAATTCTAATACCTATAAATGAAAATTAATGATTTTAATACATCTAATCCCATGATTTATGGGATATTTTAATATAATAAGAAATTTAATCAAATGCAATCAATCAATCCATATACATGATTTTGCTATATTCCCCCTCAAGCTGGTGAATAGCTTGGATACAATAGTCTAAAAATTGAGCTGCTCAAACCTTTGGTGAGAATGTCAACCAATTGACCATGAGTAGATACATATAGTGTACAAATTAATCCATTCTCTAACTTTTCCTTGATAAAAGTGCCTATGAATTTCAATATGATTCGTTTGATCATGTTGAATTAGGTTATAAGCTATGTTGATTGCAGATTTGCTGTCGTAGTATAGTCTCATAGGGCCATCCCACTAAATCTTCAAATCTTCAAGAATAGTCTTCAACTAGAGTAATTCATACACACGTTGAACCATCCCCAAAATTTAGTCCCCGCACTTGAGCAAGCCACTACACCTTGATTTTTTGCTTGTCCAATTCACAAGATTCCTACCATGAAAAATGCAATATCTTGAAATTGATCTTCTACTGAAAATAGATCTAGCATAATCAGCATGAGTGATAGTTCTTCGGGTCATAAGCCCATATTAACTTACTCTAGGAGGAATAGGAGACAGGAGTAGAACATGGCCCCCAAACCCTTAATAGATCTAGCATAATCAGCATGAGTGATAGTCCTTCGGGTCATAAGCCCATATTAACTTACTCTAGGAGGAATAGGAGACAGGAGTAGAACATGGCCCCCAAACCCTTGCTCACATATTCCAGAAGGAATACTAGGACAGGTCAGCAATCGGTTAGGGAAGTTGGTTAGAAGAGAGAGAGGGTACTATGTAAAGGCTGGGGAGGGTA
>JANIHZ010000008.1:23053872-23070487 GCA_027478365.1 Erythroxylum rufum
ATTATAAATTATAACTGTACCTCAGTTATATTGGATCCATTTATAATTCTACTTTACCAAGGGGCCCATGAAATATCGTTACTCATTATTAATGAGTGGCAATGATGCTATTTACATGTACCTTTTCCCGCAAAATTTATATATAAAGAACTATTATTTTTATCACCACTTGTTATAAGCAGCTTTTAATAATAATTACGTTATACATTCCTCATGTGGAAAAATTATATGTATCAATCTTGGAATCAAAGACACGATAAAAACATTAATGACACAAACACAATCCATATAATGTTTTATCTATTAGGTCTGTTCAATATATGAAACCTTTCATATATTCGTGTTATTAAATGATAATCCTTTATCAACATTTACAGAACTACAACATACTTTTAATCAACACGACAGTCTTATATGGCATATTAGTGTTCCTGCTAATATCCAAGACCTGTGAACATTTTAGAGTTAAATATTCATATTATTTAGAGTTCTGCGGTTCAAGACCAAGTGCATCTTCTTGAACACTTCTAAATGAATATAAAACTCATGGAACAAAATGTTAATAACATTCAATTCATAAGTATAACATATAAAAGTAATCATCTTAGATAACTTTTAGAACACAAATCTAACACATAAGGTGTGACCTCGCCTTAGAAATTGTAGTATTATGGAATTTAAGAACTAATTTTTCCCTTACACTAATAAAACTTTACACAAAACCAAACAAATTAAATCTATAAATAATTAAAATGAAACTAATAAAAATCATCATATTAGGGTTGCCTTCCAAAGACAATTGTTCAATATAACTAATAAAAATCATCATATTTGGGTTACGTTCCAAAGACAATTGTTCAACATTGTTTATGCTCAAAGGAGATTTTGTGTCTCAATATTTTGTGTATTAGAGAAGTGTGAAATCAATATGCATCACACTTGAACCTATCATATCTTAATAAAATGGTTTCAATTTTTGTCTATTCACCTTGAAGAGCTTTCTTGTATCTAAACTCTTTATTTCTATTACACTATAAGGAAACGTATTAGTGACAACAAAAGGACAAATCCATCTAGAAAATTAACTTCCTTGGCATGTGATTTAATCGAGAATTATATAATAACACTTTCTTTCCTACCTCAAATTACTTCCTCAAGATCATATTATAATAGAACAATTTGGTTTTCTCTTTTTAAATTCTCGAATTCTCATAAACGCCCAGCCTTTGTTTCTCTAACTTTTATAATTTCAATTTCTTTGCCTCTCCAACTTTTTCCAAATCCATGTCGTAATGATAATACTAATAAGATTTATGTTTAATCTCTACCAGTGAATGACAAGCTTTACCAAAAACCAATCGGTAAGGAGACATTCCTATCGGTGTTTTGTAGGTTGTACAGTAAGCCCAAGAGTTGTTTAAACATAAACTCCAATCCTTTCTTCTCGAATTTACCATCTTTTCTAAACTAGCTTTTGTTCACTATTTGATACTTCCACTTATTCATTTGTTTGTGGATTATTTGCAATGGCTACTCGATGATGCATTTTATACTTTTTAATAAAGCTGCCACTACTTTGTTACAAAAGTGACTTCCTTTATCACTAATAATGGCTTGTGGAACTCCTAACATATTGAAAATATTAGACTTTCTAAAACCTACCCCAACTACAGAATTATCAATCTTAGTGGCTTTTGCTACCCCCAGTTTAAAACATAATCAACTGCCAAGAGTATGTAAGAAAAACCACAAGATCTAGGAAAATAGGCCATAAAATCAATTCCCCATACATCAAATACCTCAACAATAAGAATTGGTGTTTAAAACGTTTCATTTCTATAAGATAATGTACCTATCTTTTGGCATCTATCACAACTTTTACAAAAACACATAAGCATTCCTAAACAAAGTCACCCAATGCAAACCATTATCCAAAACTTTTCTAGTAGTTTGTTTGAGACCAAAGTAACCACCATATCCATAATTGTGCCAAAAAGTATAGAATAATGTTCATCTTCTAGCACATAATGTCTAATAACTTGATCAAAGCAAAACTTCCACATGTATGGTTCATCCGAAACATAATATTTTGCCTAATTCCTTATCTTTTCCTTCCAAGACTTACTAATTTAATTATGTAAAGTTCTAGTAACTACATAATTAATAAGTTATATGTATCATGGAACTATATCTTTGATTTGGAGCAAATACTCAAAGGAAAATTTTCAAAAATAGTTAAAATATCTTTATCCCTTATCAACTACTCAAATGGTTTGCTATTGAATTTTCTACTTCTTTTTGATCCCTTATTACCAAATCAAAATCTTGAAGTAGAAAAATCCATTGTGTCAACCTTATTTTGTACTTTTTCTTTGCCAAAATGTATTTCAATGCTATACAGTTAAAATACACAATAAATTTAAGGCCAAACAAATAAGATCTAAATTTATCTAAAGCAAAAACAATTGCTAAAAACTCCTTCTCAATTGTAGAGTAATTACACTGTGCAATATCCAATGTTCTTAAAGCATAATAGATGACATGACTTTGTTTCCTAATCTGTTGGCCTAGAACAACTCCCACAGCATAGTTGCTAGCATCAGTCATGATCTTAAATAGAAGGTCCTAATTTGGTGGTTACATAATTGACATACTTGTCAATAATGCTTTGAGTTTCTCAAAAACTTCTTAATATTCCTTTTTAAACTCAAATGGAACATCTTTTTATAGTAACTTTGACAATGGTATAGCAATCTTAAAAAGATATTTAATAAACTTGCAATAAAATCTTGTATGTTCGAGAAGTGATCGTAATTCCCTAATGTTGGTAGAGTAAGGTAAGTTCACAATTAGATCCAATTTTTCTTCATCAACGTTTATGCTCCTAAATAAAATTACATGTCTAGAATGATGCCTTGATTAACCATAAAATGACATTTTTCATAATTCAACACCAAATTTGTTTCAATATATATCTTAATAACCTTTGCTAAATGATTTAAGCAATCATCAAATGAATCTCCATACACAGTGAAATCATTCATAAATACTTCAATGTTATTCTCAATATACTCGAAAAAATAATCATCATGTACCTTTCAAATGTACCTGGAGCATTACAAAGACCAAAAAGCATTCTCTTGAAAGCATGCATTCAAAAAGCAAAAACATGATTTATCGACAAATCTTTCTAATATTTGATTTCCAAAGGGTAACGAGAAATAATCCTTTTTAGTCGCCAAGTTAAGATTTCTAAAATTTATGCACATTCGACACCCATTTTACACCTTCATTGGTATTTACTCATCATTTTGATCTTGTATCATTATCTCCCCAATTTTCTTTAGTAGAGTATGAACTGAGCTCACCCATTCACTATCCAAGACTGGATATAATATACTTACATTCAAAATATTTAAAATTTTCTTTCATTACTACATCTTTCATTGTTAGATTGAGTCTCCTTTGTGGTTCACTTATTGGTTTACCATTTTCTTCTAAACGAATTTTATATATGTAAATTGTCAGATTTATGCCTTTTATATCAACTAAAGTTTAACCGATTGTAGTTATATGCTCCTTTAGAAGTGCTACTAGTTTTTCCCCTTACCCTGTAGTCAAGTTTTTTTAGATGATCATAGGTAGTGACTCTTTTTCACCCAAATATAAGTAATTTAGATGATCAGATAGGGCCTTCAATTATATCTTCAGAGCCTGCAAAACAAAAGACAATATTTTCTTGTGAGTTATAGTAATTTTAACATTTAAAGTTTTCGAATCTATTATCATTACTGATAATGATTATAAAACTTCTTAAATTTCATCAACTTGCTAGTTCATTTTCAATTTATCATTGGGCTCTTACTCATTTCCAACATTTTCTTCTTCAAAAACATCCCACACAATTTAATCCATAATATCCATATGGTAAATAGAGTGAAAATCATTAAGGTACTTCATTATTTTGAAAAATATTGAATTTCACCATCTCTCAATCAAACTCAACGGAATGAGTACCCTCATCCACATCAATTTTTGTTTTAGTCGTCTTCATAAACAATGTTCCCAATGAAATCGAAGCTAAATGTTATACACTATCTCTATCCACTTTTAAATGTAAAAGCCCATTGTAATTATCAAACTAGTAACCTAAACTAAAACATCATCTATAACACCAATAGGACACACATAAGAATGATTAGATATCTGAATAATCACATTAGTTTCTTATAAAGAATTCATATTTAAAGTTTAGTAAATTGCGTACGACATGACATTGATAAATGCACCTAAGTTTACAATAGAATGCTCAATTTTATTATTACCAATGATATAAGGAAGTGTAAACATACCTAGATCTTTGCATTTTTGGTAATTTTCTATTTATCATAGCTAATAGATTCTTACCCAGAGATATTCTCTCCTTATCCTTCATCTTCCTTTTATTGTGCATAATTCTTTCAAGAACTTTGCACATTTTAGAATTTTCTTGATGGCTTTTAGAAGTGATATATTTATTTCTACCTTTTGAAGGTCTCTAAGGTTACTTTATCATATTCTTCTTCTTTTAATTTAGCCAATCTACAAAGGAAAGGAGGTACACATGCATTAGATGATATATGTAGAGAAAAATTAGATTTTACTTTAGTTGGATCTTGAGCTAGAACGTCATCTTTCTTCTCCCCTTCTTCATGCTTTTCTACCTCCATTGGTAAGGAAGATCTCGATTGAATTTCCTTCCTACTTCTCAATGTTACTAAACTCACATTCTTTTTAAGATTCATCACCATTTGTGAAGATAATTTTCTCTATGCTTATGCTTCCAATTTACTAAAGAAGGTGGCTAATTGAGTGATTTTATTTCCTAAGTTTTGAAGTCTTACTCTTGTTTCATGTTGAAATTGTTAAGCATTAATAGCAAGTGCCTTAATAATTTCATCCAAAGACATCCCTGAATTTGAAGATTGAGATTGAGGAAGTGTAAGTGCTTGAGGTTGTCTAATGAAATTGTGAGGTTAATATCTTTGTTACTATCATTGATTACCATAGCTAAAGTTCAGATGTTCCCTCTATCCTGAATTATAATGATTGGAATAAGGGTCATAATTTCGTTAAAGTTGACCAGGAAATCCTCCTATTGCATTCACTTCTTAAAGGGATTCTTGTTACAGTGTAGGGCATATATCTATAAGATACCAAAGGAATGAGCATATTCTGTACACTTGTGTCAATTGCAATTAACTTACATCCATTTGACAAACTAGAGTAGCTAAATCCAAAATTTGATCCTCAAGGTTAGTGTTACTTACCTTATTCATACACTTAGCAACTTCATCCACCCTTGTCCCTATTTGTTAAATTTTAGCCTATATTTAAAATTAATTGCCTAGTTGCTTCTAGTATTTTATTTACCAAAGCTCCTCCACTAGTTACGTCTACCATAATCCTATATATTGGTAGTATCCCTTCATAAAAATAACTGAATCAAAAGTTGCTCAAGAATCTGATGGTGTAGGCATTTAGCATATAATTCCTTAAAACTCTCCCAATACTTGTACAATGATTCTCCAATGAATTATCTTATTCCACATATCTCCTTTATGATATTGGCTACTCATGATGCAAGAAAGAAGTTCTCCTGGAACAATATTTTCATTTAATTCCATATTGTCACTGAGCGAGAAGGAAGATAATAAAGCCAATCATTCACTTCATCTTTCAATTCACTTTATCTTTCAATGAGAACGAAAAAGCTTTGAGATTAATTTGTTCTTCAGTCATCCTTAGGGCTTCATACTAAAACAAATAACATGGAATTCTTTCAAGTGTTTATATGGATATTCACCTGTAAGATCATAAAAAGATAGGAAGTAAGTAAATCAAACTAGATTTCAATTTGAAATACAACTTTATATCTACATATGTATGCATAAGGGATTTATTGAAATTTGGTACATGCTAACTCTCTTAACGTTTTAATGTCAGGATTTGACATATTTTCTTCAAATTCTTGAGAATGAGAATATCCACCAATCGTTAAGTCTGTCTCAACTTTCATTTATGGAGGTGAATGACTTTTTCCATGCTTGATTTCTTTCCTTAAACAACGCACTATCTTTTTAATTCCTAGATTATATTGCAATTCACCTGTAAGAAAGAGTGATAGAAGACAAAAGATTTGTAGTAAATTGTAAAATAATTCAAAGAAACTAAAAAACCTAAAATAGTTTCCAAGCAACAATGCCAAAATTTTTAATGAGTTATCAAAGCCCTCAAAATTAACTATGATTCACTAAACTCTTATAGTAGTAACCAGATTGAATTCTAAAAGAACTAAAAACTAGTTTCTTAATTTTAATTTTAACAAAACAAAATGTGGGTTTATGATTAATTAACTGATAAACTAAATTTAACAATGAATCAAAATAATCAACTAAGTATTAGAGTAAGAAATTCAATGGTACTTAACTCTGATTCAAGAGAAGTATCTCATCTAATTGTAATTTTGATCATTAGTATAAAAACAATATTTTCACAATTTAAGCAATTAATCTGAAAACTTTTAGGATAACTATAATCGGTCTCAATATTTTCTAAATTAATTAGTACATAAGTTTAATGAAAAAGAATAACTCATAAATTAAATGATTGAGATAGTTACAACTATTCAATTTAGTTTTTTTTTTGTTTCTCATAAGTTAAATATGCAAATTCATAAATAACCTATTTGCTACTTATACCAATCATTCATGATAATTACGGATCACTAAATTTATAAATAGCTATAGAATAATCAACATCAAATTAATTTGTCAAATTAATCAATATTAATTATTCATAAAATTTTAGAATACAAAATAAGAAATACTTGAATTAAGATAAAAATCTAGGTTTAGAACAAAATCTCATGAGGTTACAACTAGAGTTTTAAATTTCCTTGAATTAAAAAAAAAGATTTAGCCACATATTGTTGTTGTTTCCAAAAAAAAAGATGAATAGACGAAAGATAGGGATAAAACATTAAAAAGAAAAGAAAAGAAAGAGAAATTCTTCTTTCCTACCCAAACTTCTTTCAATATTTGTGAATTTGGTTTTAAACATGTCGCGCCTTATCAAGTATAACAATCTATTATCTTTTTTTGGCCAAAATTTGTGACTTTTACAAGAAAGTGTTCCACGTAATTAAATCATATCTTATTACAATGAATAAACAAAAACTTAACCTCATCTAATTTACTATCCACTTAAGATTTATTTTGAACGTTTTAAAAATATTATAATTAAAATTGAACACTCTAAAACATTAAAATTCAAAATATATTATGATGAAAATGATGACATTCAAAATATATATTTTGCCTTTGTTTTATCAAACACCATATTAAAATAAAAAAGAAATTATTTTTATACGATACTTTGCTTAATTTAAAATAATTGCGTCTTAGGATTTGAACCGAATCGATCCGAGGGTTTTAATTTTTGTTTATTTAAGTAAAAGAGACTTCTCTTCACTTTGTAATGGAAAAAAGAGAGAGAGAGAGAGAGAGGATAACGAAAACTACAGCGTGATCAGCATGGCTAACGAACCGTGCGCCTGGCTTGCTCTTACTTTGAATTGGTAAATACGTTTAATTGAAGCTTGTAGCTGGCTTGGCCCGGGCTTTAGTTAAATGTTGGATGGATGTAACTTAATTGGGATTTGATAAAAAAAGAAAAGAGTGATTAGATAGATAGAAAGAGCTTCAACTAATGTCACCATCAGTTGGCAGTTGCTACTTAAAATGTAGAATTATTTACTTTTTTTAAAATTAAAAGGAAGTCCAAAACAGCAAACGCCGTCGTAATGGAGCACGGCGTGTTATGTTAACGCCCTCGTTTTTGGCTCGTTCGTACAACGCAACCTCACATTCCCCTTTGATTGCATTGGACTGGTCATTTCAGTTGTCTGAAGACCACAATCATAGTAAACCCCTCGATCAGACCTTCTCCTGTGATCCTTCGTTGACCTACCAAAAAACAATTTCTCGCTTCACCTGTTCTAGATCTATCCTCTTCAAACCCTTATTTCTCGATTCCAAGGTTAGATCTCATTCTTCTTCTCACTCTTTTTTGTTTTGCATCTTCATTCTTTTCTAAAACAAATAACTTTTGGGTTTTTCTTTCCTTAGGGTTTAGATGTTCATATTTGTTAACTTCTAAATTCTGTTACTGCTGTTCCTTTGGCTCGTGCCGTGTGCAGATCCGTCTATTGAACCAAACGACGACGCTCGGCGGCTTCAGGTTTTGGGGTGTTGGGGTTTAACATTTATGCTTCTCCGGACTTTGTGCTCTTGATTAGCTTTCGAATTGGTGGATTGGAAATGTCAATTATACCCAAAGGCGACTCCGTACTTATTCGGGAGGTTTGGAATGAGAATTTGGAGGAAGAATTCTTGTTGATTCGGGAAATGGTTGATCAGTACAATTATGTTGCTATGGATACGGAGTTCCCAGGCGTTGTCTCTCGTCCCGTCGGAACTTTTAAGAACATCAATGATTATAACTATCAAACTTTGAAGGATAACGTTGATATGTTGAAATTGATCCAGTTGGGTCTTACGTTCTCTGATGAGAACGGGAATTTACCCACTTGTGGATCTGATAAGTTCTGCGTTTGGCAATTCAATTTCCGTGAGTTCAACATTAGTGAGGACATCTTTGCTAGTGATTCTATTGAGTTGTTGCGCCAGTGTGGGATTGACTTTAAGAAGAATAATGAAAAGGGTATTGATGTTAACCGGTTTGGTGAGCTCTTAATGTCGTCTGGAATTGTTTTGAATGATGGCGTTCATTGGGTTACTTTTCATAGTGGTTATGATTTCGGGTACTTGCTTAAGCTATTGACTTGCAGAAGCTTGCCCGATACACAAGCTGGATTCTTTGAATTGATCAATATGTATTTCCCAATGATATATGATATTAAGCACTTGATGAAATTCTGTAATAGTCTTCATGGTGGGTTGAACAAACTTGCAGAATTGTTGGATGTGGAGAGAGTTGGTGTGTGCCATCAAGCTGGCTCTGATAGTTTGCTCACATCTTGCACGTTTAGGAAGTTGAGGGATAACTTCTTCAATGGCTCCACGGAGAAGTATGCGGGTGTCTTGTACGGTCTTGGTGTCGAGAATGGACAGAACACTAATTGAAAGGAAATAATTCGACAAAGATTGCTGAACATTTGTAGACTACTTCAGTGTGTGACATGCATTTCTCTTTGTATACTTTGGCAGAAGATTGTTGTTCTAGTGTTGACTTACCTTGTTTGGTATTTTGTAACTGGAACTTTTGACTGGTTTTGTAGCTTGAGTTCCATGTAAATTAATGCAGCTAGTGTTTCAATAATAATCTAGTACTTCACTGCCTAGTCTTATGTTGTTTACTTTGATATCTTTTGTTTATTTGTCTCTTCACTTTGCTCGCATTGTGCTTGGTTGTTTTGATGGATGCAGGATTGCTTCTTGAGCAAAAGGTTCTTGTATCTTTTCTTTTTCTTTATTTTCTTTCAATTCTGATTTTCTTTTTCCTCCTTGTAAATGAAATATGAAGCCATCAATTTTCGGTCATGCTCTATGCTCTGAAGCATACGTTCGTTGTAGATTACGCCAATTAGAGCTTCAATGTGTCCTTTTTTAAGTTCAATTATTTATGTTGGTTTCACTCCCAGTAATCTCCATTAGGACCGGATGCCAGGCTCGTGCTCTTCACTTGACTGGATTCCAGGCTCCTTGTGTTTTAAATCTCCTCTTATATTGCTTGAAACCTGCTTTCCTTCATTCTAAAAGAATTGTGTTCGATATTGAGGAAAACGTTGATAATGTCTTCCATCAAGCTATTGAGTTTTCTAATGGAGTTTAGCTTGCAGAATTTATACAGATGGATGAGGTAAGGTAGAATAAACTATTCAAAAGAGCTATATATCGTTTACGTCTTACAACTAATCATTAGATTGTAGTTTTAGTGATGTGAGTATTTTCGGGCATTTATTATCTTATACGTATTCAGATACATATAATAAAAATTGATAGAATAAATATACATCGGAAATGAAATTATAATAAAATCATAGTTATGAAATTTATATTTTATATATTATGCTTAAATTGTTTATAATTTTTATTCTATTTATATTGACACATCAATATAGTATAAAAAGTGGCTAAAAATGTATTTTGAACCTTAATGTTTACAATAAAATATAAATAAAACATAGAACAGACTCTTAACGTTTCAAAATATTCAAATTAAACTTTAAAGTTTTCAAAATATTCAAAATAGATCCTAAGTGGATAAAAAATTTAATAGGGTTAATTTTCTATTAGTTAAATATTATGTTGATGTGGACGTAACATTATTATTATTTTTCAACAAAAGTTGGGCCTCATTGTTATATGATAAGTGGGATCTATTATCTGAAATATATAAAAGTGAGCCCTTCTATCACATAACACTAAGACCTACTTTTTAGTTAATTTAAGAAAAGCTAATTCGAAGACAAAATGGCAATGTGTCTATTTATTGGTTAATTTAGAAAAGTTAATTTTGTGATAGTAAGATCCACTTTTTATTTAAAAAATAAAAAATGATGTCGCATTAATATAATTATGTAATAGTGAGGTTCACTTTTTATTTAAAAATAAAAAATAAAGTCATGTTAATAATGATGTGACATTTATCTAATAGAGAGTTGACGCTGGCAAATCATTTGCCCATTTAGGGTCTATTGTGAACATTTTAAAAACGTTATGGTTCAATTTCAACTCTTTAAAACATTAGGATTCAAGATATATTTTGTTATAAACAATAAGGATCTAAATGCACTTTTGGCTCGTAAAAAGATTAATATACGTTATGTTCTTCTTTATTAAGGGATCGAGTCAAAATAATGTTTCATAAAGTATAGAGATATTAAACAAACATTTGGATGTTTATTAGATTACTGAATTAACTTGATATGAGAATTATATTTGGAGCATTATTTATATGTTTATAGAAATTTTCATTGTAATTATTATATAAGTGATTTTTTCATTTGAAATCTTTATCATATATAGAGATTGTAATATTTTGATGTCACTTATGATATAGTATAGTCAAGTGTATTTTAATTGGTAATTGGATATAATATGAATTATATGAAGATAATTGAGTGATAAATATACGATTCATTATTTTAAAATGATTGGGGAGAAAGTTCTATTATTCTCTATTAATATTAATTCAAGAAATCCTTGGTCAAGATAGAATGACACTTTAAAAATAGTTTCAAATATTATTTAGAATGACACTTTGAAAATAGTTTCAAATATTATTGATAAAAATGATTATTAATGGCGAAGAAGTAATAATGATTGGATTCAATTATAGTACACATTAATTCTATATTTTATATTTAATGGGCACATTGTATGATGAAATAAATGAATTATATGGAAAAAAAATCATACATAGAAAGGTTAGTTAAAATTACTTTAACAGTCTTAATATTTGGGTAATCATAATTCATTGCTATATATTAATCTTAATTTATAGATATAAACCATTTAATTAGATAATTAAAAATTTTAACTTATCTAATCACAAATATGATTTATGATTGTAGTTTATGTTTATTGTCAACATATTTAGGAGTCTAATGAATCATAAACAAAGAACAATTGAAGAGAAAAAAATGTATTTTAATCAGTTAGACTTGATTGTAAAATTTGAGAAATTTTATGATTAAATATGATATATTTAGTAAAAGGATAAATATGAGATATTTCATCTTATTTGAGATGAATTGGTATTTAACTAAAATTAGTTATAATTTTAATTAGAGTATAATTTTATTTCAATTAAAATACTAAAAGTTTAAATTCCATTATAAATAGGTTAAGGTTTTAAAGAAGCTAACATATCTTGCTTGACCCTCTCTACATCTTTTGTAGAGTTTTATCATGATGTTTGTGTAGATAATGTTAGAGGTCAGGTATCCACACAACTATGTTGGTTGTAATGAGCTAATATAAAAAATAGTTTAAGAAAACAACAAGAAAATGATCATGTTTTATAATAAGGTATAAATTATGATTTGTGCTTTTTTATGTTTTATGTGTTAATCTTGTTATAGAATTTTAAAGCGAGCTTAACTTTCGAGAAAAAAAAAGTGTCATATTTATTCTACTACATGTGGGATTGAATCCCGCTTCAAATTTTTTATAGTGATATCAAAGTCATCTTTTAATTTTATGATTTGATTAAGAATGTTTGATTGTTATTGATCAAAATTTTGAAATTGAAATACCCTATAAATTCTAAAATCAAATTAGATTTAATTATTTTTAAAAGGTTTATACTAAAAGGTTACAAAATCCTCAAAGGTTGAAAAGTAATGTTATGAATATCATACTAGACTTAGTATCAGATTTGGTTCTAGTATGATATGGTACATGTATCGGTCAATACCTCAATATGTTATATTAGATAATTTTTTACTTTACTTCAATCTTATCTCAAGAAATCTAGTATGATACGGTATGGGTATCGGTCAATACCTTAATATATTATATTAGATATTTTTTACTTTACTTCAATCCTATCTCAAGAAATTAGAATAATATAAATTTAATATAAAAGTATTTTTATTTTTATTAACATTATTTTGACATATTTCTCATAAATTAAGATGAGAAAAAGATCATTTAACTTTGATATAGATATAAAATTAATAGTAATATAAAGTAAAAATATACATTTATAATAAATAAAATTTTATTTCAAATATTATCTTTACATATTTCAAAAGTTATTATAATAATTTTCACATGTATACACTAACAAGTATATGCAGTTAATATGAAATATATAAATTTAAAAAATATTAAAATTATGTTAAACTAATATATTTAATTATTTATTAAATAAATTGTAAATAAATTTACCATATTCCTTTTTACATATAGGTAATTATTATTTTATATTAAAAAATTAGGTTTTTTTTCAATTTAGTCTTAATTTTTTTAAAATTATAATCCTGACTAGTATCTTGGTTACTAGTTGGTATGATTGGTACCAACTAAAAGAGTTGTTATCAAGCGATACTAAAGTCAGTATCGACCATTACCAACTGGTATAGTACGGTATTTATAATAATGTAAAAAAGAAATATTTATGAGTTATGAGTTTACATAATAAGACATCTAGAAAATCAACATGCCTTCCTTTTTTCTTTCCGTAACAAGTCAAATTACAAGCCATGATAGGACACTAACAAGATAACACCAATTGCCATAATAAGTGTTAATGGTTTTGAAGATAATGAATTTGAGAAATTCAAAAATTCAATCCTAACCAAAGAGATTTTCATAAACAATAATGAGGGGCAATTATAGTTGAAAGCTAGAAACATAATTTTGTGGTTAAGAACCATAAAAGCCACTGGGATATTAATTGCTTCTAGTTGAGTTGAATATGGATAAATACTTAATAGACTATATTTTTACTCTTATATTTAGTACATTTTGCTTGTTTATTTGAAGGTTTTTTTTATTATTCTTGGTACTTGATTTGTTCTTACTGTCTTTTTATGTATTAATTCCTTTAATGGGTCAAAAGGAACAACAATCAGGTCAGGGATGTCAAAAAGGGCCCGGGCCGATTTTGACCCCAGTTGACTGGGCCACGGGTGGGCCATGGTCGGCCAGACTGGGCCAAGGCCAAAGGTCGGGTGGGCCCATCCGTGGCCCGATCGTTACTTTAAAAATGACGTCATTTTTGACGTTTTTCTTAAAAAATATATAGTGGGTCGGGTTGACCCAATTAGCTCGTGGTTGGGTTGGGCCACAGGCTACCCTAGCCTAGCCCGACCCATTGTCATCTCTCAATCAGGTAGAATCGAGATAAAAAAATTAAAGAATTGAAGCTGTTTAAAAAGGACATGATTGTATTAGTATGGAACATATGCATCATTCAATCATACACAATTATAAAGACTTACATGGTCACCCACACGTTGGTGTCAGACACGTCTGTGTTAGTACTAGATATAATCGTGTCCATAGACCATGTCAGTTGCTAAAACCGTGTTCTTACATGACTATTGAGTATTAAAGTGAGATTGAGGGACACAATCACTAGACATGCCTGTGTTTGTGACCATGTCTAGTGCAAAACCTTAATTTTTAAAGAATAAAAGGCAAATAAGAAGGGCAATTAAAGGAGTTTGAGTTTTTAACACAAATTTGAACCTTAAAGCAATAGAGAAGCAAAATTTGATTCAAATATCCAAATAGAGAGCATATTTTCATTAAAGCAATAAGAATGGCAATTAAAGGAGTTCAAGTTTTTAACAAAAATTTAAACCTTAAAGCAACAAAGAACGAAAATTGCTCAGAGATCCAAATGAAAAGCATATTTTCATCAAAGTTTTAGTGGATTTTATTAGAGAAAAGGGGATAAATGATGGATTTTCTTATTTTTAGTTCTTCTTCTTAATCTTTGGTTATGTTATCTTTTTTTTATGAACTAAATTTTTTAGTACTAAAGTGGGATGAGCCTTGGGATGAATTTTGTGATTTGACTCTATGTTTAATTTAATTTGATTTTTAATTTACAGATTCACGTATGATTTTATGTAATTGTGATTGAGAAATCTTTTGTATAAATATATCTGATATAATTGAATAAAGTTACATTTAATCCTAGAGATAAGATATCATAAATCTTCTAGATTATTGACAAATCTAATAGTGAAATTCACAAATCGATTAAAGCAATCTTAGGGGTTTTATCTGTAAAGAGATTTCAGTTAATCAACCTAGGATTAGGTATTAATAATTTTAAGAAACATATTAACATAAAGCAGGAATTTTCACGAGCTGATGATATTTAGTTAAATTGCATGATAAAGAGTTAATGACTTAAGATATCTTAAAGAACTTCATTACCCAAGTATTGCTTATTTGATTTGGTCAATATATGATTTGCATTTTTAGTTATTAGTTATGTTGAATTTTAGTTTAGTTTTAACACTTTAATTAAACTATCACCTTATTTTATTGGTTAGATAATAGAAAAGAAGTAATTACTAGTAATTGTAGTCCCTAGGAGATTGACATTCAATGTCATATACTATAGTTTGATAGGTACACTTGCCTTTATGGATCTATTGGGAATGATTCTACATATCAAGTTTTGGCTCCATTATCGAGGACTATAATATTAGGCAAACCTAAATTTTATTAATATGACCATTATTTCTCTTTTTTGTTTTTTCCATTTATTATCTATAATTTGTTGAGTTATTTTGTTGACTCTTATGTTTTGTTGCTCCTGCAGGCCTTAGGTATAGTATATGACCTGAGGAAATCCATCTAATTTGATTAAAGAAGATCCAGATATAGAGAGGACGACTCTTAGAAATCTCTGACCAATAGATAGAGGAATCAAAACACCAAATTGAAACCAAAGAATTCGAAATTATAGTAGACTAACTAAAGACAATGTTTGATTATGCTAAGTTGGACTTAAACAAGACAGAGTCCAATATCATGAGGCCAATTATTACTGTCAATAATTTTAAAATTAAACCAAACATTATTTATATAATGCATCAGTTTACCTAGTTTGATGGGTTACAGGATGAGGATCCCAATTCACATATAATTGTGACATCTTCAAGATCAATAGTGCCACTGATGATGCAATTAGAATGAGATTATTTCCATTCTCCTTGAGGAACCAAGCCAACAAAATGGTTGAATTCTCTATTAGGGAGTCTATCATCACCACATGGAACCAGATGATAGAGAAATTCCTTCTGAAGTATTTTCCATTAGCCAAGACTGTCAAACTAAGAATCATATCTCTTCCTATTCTCATATTGATCCAGAGACCCTATATGATACATAGAGAGATTCATGGAGATGCTAAAGAAGTGCCCGCATCATATTTTACCACCATGGTTACAAATTCACACTTTCTATAATAAGCTTAATCAAATAACTTGGCAGATGATTGATGTAACAATTGGGGGGTACATTGGATAATAAAATAAAAAATCAACTTAGGATCTCATTGAGGACATAGAAATGAACAACTATTAGTGGTGCTCTTCTTGAGCAGAAACTAGCAAGCAAGTTGAAGTTTGTGACGTAGATGTAATTACAACTTTGGCAGGCCAGGTTGAAGCTTTGAGTAAAAAGATTGATGGCTGACAATGAACTCCCCACTATTCTAACTAATGCAATGTAAAGTGTCTAAGATAGGGCATTTAAATCAAGAATGTCAGGCATCAAACACTATAACAAAGCTCGAGCATATGGACTATGGCCCTATTTGGCAAACAACGGATTGCATTAGCTGTTAGCTGATTCTATCAGCTGATTTGACCAGCAGATAACATCAACTATTTATTAAAGATGTTGGTAAAATAAGCTATTTAGTATTAGCTATTGAAGTGTAAAATGACTTATGAGGGCATGATTTTAAAAAAAATTATAAGGGCATAAATATTACATTTCTTAGTATTTCGTTGAATATTCTTATAAGAATTTATATTTAGATATTTAATTTTACAAAAATTAGGTTTATAACTTTA
>JANIHZ010000008.1:23103479-23120080 GCA_027478365.1 Erythroxylum rufum
CATTTAAAAACTTTTTGATTTACTAAAAAAATAGAAAGCAAAAAGAAAAATTTAAACAAAAAATCACAATAAAAAATTAAATAGAACGAAATGGCCTTTAAATATATTTTACACTTGAATATATTTTCATATTAAATTGACCCTTATAAGAACCACGTTTGACAACGAATACAAATTTACCCCAAATAACTATGGTAAGTGGTTTTTGTAACTATGATTATCTATGCTAAAACATATTGCTCAAACTATGTTCTAAAAATTAAGCACAAAAATATTATTATGCACATAAAAAATAAAAATACTTACTAATTTAATTCATCAATTATCTGGAAATTAAGGTAATGTTTATACATCTACATTTCTTATTATTTGGTAAATGATAGATGGTTATACAAACAATAATACCCACTAAAAGTCTCGCAACAATGCAAAATTTAGGGGATTACGCAGCCTTATCTCTATTAAATAAAGTGGCTATTTATGATCAATTATGTCATACTAATGGGAAATTCAAAGAAAATGTTTGACAAATTTGAGAAAAAGACCAAGTTACCCATCTACGTTGTCCTTATCCGCACACAGATGGAGGGTAATAGTTTAATTTCGGTGAGTCCTCTCAGTCTCAGAGGGTAAAAAGCGCAACAGAGTAAAATGTCAAAGTGGGTTGTGCCAAAATCTCAAGTGTCTCATATAGATACAGACGTCTGCAGTCTTTAGATTCTGAAACAGCCTTCGGTTCACGTATCTCTCTTAGGCCCACCACTGAAGCCTCCGACCTCGGATTTTCGGGGGGCCAGCCTAACATTCAACCGTAATCTGTGTCTGGATCGGACTGTTTCCGGTAAATTCTCTTTCTGTCTAACTCTTTCAAAATCCGCTAACCGTTACTGATGTCAGAAAGCTCACTTACCTAGAAAGACGCTCACGCCAACTCCATCTCTACACTTAATTGAAGTGGAGACCGGCGTTTGGGAATTGATTCTTTGTGTTGATTGTCTCTGTTTTCTTTAACTTTCAAAAGCATCTCTACAAATGGTGTCCTTTGTCTTCTTTTCAGTTCATTCCTTTACGCAAGGCTTAATGGGGCATGCTTCTTTTGCGCTGAAACTGACGGTTTTGGGGCTTTTTTGTGCGACCCTTCACGCTACTTTCGTTTTTGTTGATCAGCGTTGTAATTGAATCAAAGATTGTTCCTTTCCTGTCAAATTATGTTTTTGTTGTAATCTTATGGTTGTTTATTTATGTCCACAAACAAGGTCTCTCTATCTTCTTCTTCTAAATACGATGCCTGCTTTAAATCATAGACAAAATTTTGATTCTTCTGGTTACGTCATGCTTCTTGTTTAAGCCCCTGTTGTGAAATTCCATTGTTGTTCATATGTATAATGGTGGTATAGATACGTCCTTTTTTTTGTTGGTTTTCTAGAAGAGTTGGTTTCCCATCTCATACTGTGCCGGGGGGCAATTGACCATCAATTCCTAGATTAATTTCAGTTACTCAAAACAGGTAACAGGGGGTCTTCCTAGCATAGTAGATAGCTCGTTTGCAATAATGTTGATTGCACATTTTTCCATTTAGTTCAAAACTTTCGGATCTTTCTGCTTTTCATTGTGTGCTTATAGCTTGATGCTGGTTCAGGTGCCTAAACTGAGGTTGGTTTTCTTTCTTTCAGAACATGAGTAGCTTAGTTGAGAGGCTTCGTGTCAGGTCAGAACACAGGCCAGTTTATAACTTAGATGAATCAGACGATGAAGCAGATTTTATATCTGGAAAACCTGGACATACTCAGCAAAAAGTTGAGAAGATAGTCAGGAATGATGCGGTTGTTTCTTCTCTTCCTTCCTTATGTGCACTCTTATCTTTATTTCCCTATTTTACTTTCCCTTATTTCCCTAGTCCTATTCGTCTAGTTCTTGATTCTTAAATTCCTTGTATGGTCTCCATGACCTTGGATGCTTGAAAGTAATAGATGATGTCATTGAACATTTGCTACGGTTTGATTTCTTATATTTTGTTGTTTGCTCGAGGCTTTTGTGCATTGTTCTGTAATTATACTTTGCATATATTGCATTTCATTTGTTGTTTGTAATATTCTTACCTCCTTTTGCTTCTTTTCTTCCCTTCAATGCGGATATTGCAGTATCTTGTATTTACACGAATTTTCTCTGTAGTAGTTCAACTTGTGGATATTGTTATTCTTACTTTGGTCACTTTGTTTTCTTCTTTGTTTGCATCTTCAAGAAAGAAAGTTCCTGCCAATCATGCGGAGAAGATGGAAATCTCCTTAGCTGTGAAACTTGTACCTATTCATACCATCCCAAGTGTCTACTTCCGCCATTGAAAGCTCCATTTCCTGTAAACTGGAGGTGCCCTGAATGTGTATGATTCTGTGAAACCTTTAAGAACTATGGTCTTATTGCTCAGTTCAGTAAGTTCTTTCTAGTGCCTGACAAGTGATGTTTCGGTCTGCAGGTTAGTCCACTGAGTGACATTGAAAAGATATTAGACTGTGAAATGCGCCCCACTGTAGCTAATGATGGCGATGCATCGAAGCTTGGTTCAAAACAAATATTTGTAAAACAGTATCTTGTGAAGTGGAAGGGATTGTCTTATCTACATTGCACTTGGTAATTCCATGAACCTTGTTTATCCTTGTGCTATTCTCTAGTGAAGTCCTTGTTTCTATGTTTATGGACCTGTTTCATGGCTTCTTGAACACCTCCTGCTCCCCTTTTACAGGGTACCGGAGAAGGAATTCCTAAAGGCATTCAAGTCACATCCTCGTCTTAGGACTAAAGTAAACAACTTCCATCGCCAAATGGAATCAAATAATAATTCTGAGGATGAATTTGTGGCAATCAGACCTGAATGGACAACTGTAGATCGAATTCTTGCTTGCAGGTCTAGCAATCTGGATCCTATTTCATGCCTATTCTCATACAGATAAATGGTTATGTTTTATGTATTTTATCTACAAAATGAGTTTCTAACTTCTGGTTGATATAGAAGTGTTATTATCTTGTGAGGGTTGTAAAGCAATTCTCGTGATGAATACAAACTGTTTTACATCTACAGGAAATTTAAAGGCAATATGCAGTGTGATTTTATGATTATACTTTATGTTGTTATATGATCATATTTTGCAAATATAATGATAACACGGTATTAGACAATTGCAAAAGAGTGGGTTACTTATAGTTTTAACCATTGACATTGCTGTATTGTGGACTGGTCAGTTGGCCTTATCTGCTGCTTTAGTGTCTACTATTCAAGAAGTATATGGACTCTGTAGGGTTGATCAACTTCATCTTGCTGTCTGCTTCTGCAAATGTATGATCATTCTGTCTTGTGCATTATGCATTATTTCTTCTCTCGGATTTCAGGGAAAACAATACAAAGTATTGCATTTTTAGCCTCTCTCTTTGAGGAGAAAATTTCCCCACATTTGGTAGTGGCTCCACTTTCAACGCTGCACAATTGGGAACGCGAATTTCGGGGTTGTTAGTTATTTCATTTATTAGCTAGAACAAAAAACATATTGTATTTAAGTGTTTCCATTTTTCAGGTTATGTACTTTGGCTGAGCACAGGCTCGTTCTGTCATAAGAGAATATGAGTTCTACCGTCCAAAAAATCACAAAAAGATTAAGAAAAACAAATCTAGTTTGTAGAATGCTGTTCCTCCTTGACACTGAACTTTATATGTAGATTGTTGATGAAGGTCATCGTCTAAAAAACAAGGATTCAAAATTGTTTCTCTCATTGAAGCAGTATTCTAGCAATCATCGTGTTCTTTTGACTGGAACTCCTCTTCAGGTTTGTCCCCAAATTATTGCTATGGAGTCGTATATTACATATTTACTGGAAAACAGTATTTACAGGTTGTAAGTACTAATTGTTTGGTAAAGTTTTAATTGTCAAAGAATTCTTTACTTAGAAATGCTGTGTGTTTATAATGTTTCTGAGCTATAGGCTGTACTTTTAGTTTTGACTACTTAATTTGATATATTTTTCTTTTTCTTTAGTATCATGGATAGTCCCTTTGGGCATTTTGCTGATAAGGAGGGCTGTTGTGCAAATATTCTATTTTGAGGGCATTAAATGTGTGTATCATGCAACATAATCCTTGATGATCTCCTTGATTGTAGCTAGAATTATTTCAAGTACCAAGTTTATTGACTTGTTTAAACACTCTTGTTACCGTCATCTGATCCTCGTATCTAGTTATTGTTTGATGAATGCCTACGCAAACCATGCAAAGCAGGTCCCTGATATCTTGAAATATGAATTACTTCTCATTCATGATTAAAAGAAAAAGTTCGCAGGAAACAAAAATATGTATCAGATACATGTTATATAGATAGAGAGTATTGGCATGATATGAAATTAGCTTGTCGAATTGACAATTTACTTTTGTCTGAGCCTGGGGACATAGGTTAAACATGAAGAGGCAGGGTATTTCTATTCATCAACAAATTTTAGCTCCTTTCAAGAACAATATTGTCAGTATTTATTCCATTTATCCTTTAAAATTGTTGTACTAATGCGTTTGGTTACATCTAGGATTAGCTACATGTTATATCATTGATATGAATCTTTCTGCAATTAAAGTTTTCCAAGGGAGTGTGTATTTTGTGTGTGTCTCTGGGATCTGCAATTAAAGTTTTCCAAGGGAGTATGTATGCTGTGTGTTTCTCTGGGAGTGAGGGTTAGCATGCTTGACCATACATCCAATATAAATAGGAATCTTGTGTAACCTAGGTGTTTTGTCTTATCATCAAATAAATATTCACTTAATTTGTAAGAATACAGCTTTCTTTGTTTGTTTAAAGTAAATGTTTTCTCAAATATGGTAGTTGCACTCTGTTAATCATTTTGGTACTTTCTCAGAACAATCTCGATGAACTTTTCATGCTCATGCACTTCCTGGACGCTGGAAAGGTTAGTATCATGGAGACTTTTGGGTAAGAATTTAATTGGAGCAGGAATATGGGTAGTGAGGAGTTACCTCAAGGGCCTGTTTGTGTATAATGCTGTTTCATTCATGCAGTTTGCAAGTCTTGAGGAGTTTCAGGAAGAGTTCAAGGATATAAATCAGGAGGAACAAATATCAAGACTTCATAAGATGCTGGCTCCTCATCTTCTTAGGAGTATAATCTCAAACTGTTCTCATTTGATTGCTTAGATCATCAACCGCTTGTATTACAGCATTTCTTGCTTGAAGCTTAAGGCGTGCTACATTTGTTCTTTATTACCTGATGCCAAAATTGACTTCACTACATTTTGTGGCAATAGTTTGATAATTTAATACTTTGATTGAATAGAAATTTAACTGAGTTGAATATTGTGGTCATTTCTAGGAAATGATTAGTTATTGTTTAGTTATCACTTCCTGAACTTTTCCTTGTGTCCTAGTTTTCGTTAAATTGTAATTCTGGCTTTTATTTATGTAGTTCGTTACTGATGATATACTATGCATCTTGCAGAAATCCTTTGTGATTTTTTTTCTCCGACACTTTAACGATTTACTTGACCTTTTTAACTTTTCAAATGTGATAATCTATAGAGATGAAATGGACTTTTTCTTCTTTTGAGTGGCTGAAGTTTTTATAGATGTTTTGTCTTTGCAGATAGTTACCAAATGCATATCAGTTACCTTACTCCTTAGTCAAATGGATATACATGAATGCTAAATGATTGGAAGATAAAGTCTAGTTTGTTCTTTTCTTGGATGTAGGCAGAAATATTTGGACTTCCCTTGGGGAAAAAATTTAAAGTCAACTGGATGTGTTAAATGGATTTAAATTGTTCAGTTATTTGTTTCTGCTGATAATTTTAAGGCTTTGTCGATACTGAAATTGTTGCTAACTGTATTTTCCTTCCCTAGCTAAGTCTATATTTCCAGTGTGGTTATTAGTTGTACTTCTTTAGTTCATATATCTTCACATATTGATTAATTATAATGTTTAGCGGAGCATTAAGTCAAAATTCCTGATGCTTCTGTAGGGGTAAAGAAGGATGTCATGAAAGAACTTCCACCTAAGAAGGAACTCATTCTACGTGTTGAACTAAGTAGCAAGCAGAAAGATTATTACAAGGCCATTTTAACTCGTAACTACCAGATACTAACTCGACGTGGTGGTCCACAGGTATAATTTCCAATGTCTGTTGGATGCAGCTTATTTACCATTCTCTGACCTGACATATGTTTGCATTTGATTTGCCAGATTTCTCTTATCAATGTTGTTATGGAATTGCGCAAGCTCTGTTGCCATCCGTACATGCTAGATGGTGTTGAACCTGATATAGAAGATCCTAGCGAATCTTACAAGTACCAAGTTTATTCTATTTGCAGTTTTCAAATGTGTGATTTTTTTTGGGTTGGGGGTTTGATGTGGGATTGTTTGCATCTTCTTTTTCGGGTCAATGGATGGAAATACATGTGCATGGCCTTATGCATGTGTGCAAATTTACTTATTAGTATGTACAATGAGTTACTGAACTGTGTTATTGACACAAGAACATTAATATAATTTGATGAACTTTATGTAGCTAATGTCGGCCAAATGATTTTGTGGCTATTATTATTGAAACCACCACAAAAGATTGTTTATAAGGCTACTTGTCCTTATGAGATTGACAAGGTTTTCCTCTCGTATCGATAAAATTGTATTATTTATGTGCGGATACTTTTCTGCTTGTTGATATTAAAAGGCTTCTAACATTTTAATTGTTTTGATTAATGCTACTTTTAGTATTTCACTTTTTTAATATAAGAAATTCGAATGCACTCAGGTTGATTCTTAATATATTATGTCAACTTAATTAGCCTTTTCAGTTGGGTGAAGTTGCTTAGTGTTTCTCATAAATCTTCTTCATTTTACTATTACATTTCCATTATATGCTTGAACTACTTTTGATTGGTAACTGTTTAGTACCACCTGTTCAACAGACAACTGCTTGAATCTTCTGGGAAATTGCAACTGTTGGACAAAATGATGGTGAAACTTAAAGAGCAAGGTCATAGAGTTCTGATTTATTCACAATTTCAGCATATGCTGGACTTGCTGGAAGATTACTGCACTTATAAGGTGGAATTCTAACATTTTTATCTTGAGATGATTCCTTTTCTTTACTCATCTTAGACAGTGGCATTGTTGACATATCAAACCATTGATTCTTAGTAGTATATTTTTTTAACAGAAATGGCAGTATGAGAGGATTGATGGGAAGGTTGGTGGAGCTGAGAGACAAGTGCGTATTGATCGATTCAACTCCAAAAATTCCTCAAGATTTTGTTTTCTGCTCTCCACTAGAGCTGGTGGATTAGGAATAAACCTTGCAACTGCTGATACTGTTATTATATATGATAGGTGAAGACCTTAGCTTCTATTTTTTCTTCCAGCTCTTTTCATTCTTGCCTGAGTTGACTATGAAATGGAAGGATTTATGTGGTGCAGAAGTATTAGTAGGTTTAATAATAATCCAGTTCATAACAAATTCAAAATTTGAAGGACAATTTTTTTATTAAGCCATGCTGATAAATGCTGAATCAAGGAGATATGGTATCAGAAGGTTGTGAATAGAGAATAGATAGAGTTGTGGATGCTGTATTTGCTAGATGGTGATGATTCTAATAGGGCAGATATTTTTTCATTTTGTTGTTGTGCACGAATAGTAGATTCTGATGGACCTGAACTCAATGGTCGATTCTGATGGAACTGAACTCTTGAATTTCTGATTGTGCAATGAAGAGAAGAGGTTGATTAGAATTAGGAGCTTGCCATTTTCTTTGTTTGCTGAGAATAAATGATGATGCTAAACTTTCTCATAGAATCCCAATAATATAAACTGTTTTGCTTTGACTAGTCGTGATTTTGACAATACTTTTGGTTTTAGAAGTTTGTGATGGGATGTTACAAAAAATTAGGATACCCTGCATGTGAAACATATTTTGCTATTACCATATTTGTTTAATTTGATTATGAAGTGAATGACTTTTAGAGTTAACTTAATTCAATGCTGATTTGAAATGTGATGATAGCTATTTTATGTCCTTCATGTTTTTGATAATTGTTGTTTTCTTTGTCACTAAATCACTATTTTTGGCTTGCTCAGTGACTGGAATCCCCATGCTGATCTTCAAGCAATGGCTAGAGCGCATAGACTTGGGCAAACCAACAAGGTTAACGAGTGCAACCTGAATTAACATTATTTTGTTCAGCTTACTATGTTTTGTTTTTGGTTTTAATAGCACAAGGGCTGGTTTTATGTTTTGTTGCAGGTAATGATTTATAGACTCGTAACACGTGGAACTATTGAGGAACGGATGATGCAAATGACAAAGAAAAAAATGGTTTTAGAGCATCTTGTTGTTGGAAGGCTGAAGACTCAAACTATTAACCAGGTAATGGTGTTCCCTAGTATAAGGCTTATGACGGTATAATCTGTTATACTTTTGCTTACATTTGTGCAGTATTCTTTACAATAAGATGATATTGAGACAGCAGATAGTTGCTTATGCTAGAGACTAACCAACTTTTAGAAGAATATAGTGACATTCTAGGATATATTTGGTTATTTCTTTTATGTTGCACTATGCATCCTTCATTCCTACTGGGATGTTATTGCTGTTGTTGTTGGTTGGTTGGTTGGATGAATGTGTGCTTTAAAGGAAAGGCTCATTGATGTCAGCAAGTCTTGCTGGAAACTGTTAACAATTAACTGAACTGCTGTGTGTTTTATTTCAGGAGGAGTTAGATGACATTATCAGGTATGGTTCAAAGGAGTTATTTGCTGATGAGAATGATGAAGCTAGGAAATCACGTCAAATTCATTATGATGATACCGCTATAGACAGGTAGACACTTTTGGTGATCATGTTTAGTAGTTTACTTTCACAATTTAAACATTGACTCCAGAATTTGATATGCATAGACTACTTGACCGTGAACAAGTTGGGGATGAAGAGACTTTGTTGGACGATGAAGAAGAAGATGGATTTTTGAAGGCTTTCAAGGTTTTTATTTTTTACTACAATGAATATGTGTATATACAACTTTGGTTACTTGATCTCATTTCTCTAGTGCCCTCTCCCAAAACAAGGGAAGAATCCTATTATTCTATGGATTGTGATTGTGAGGATTTCTTTTGGTCAAGGCTCAATTGGGCAATGTGCTTGATTGTTTCGCTTGTAATTCCCAACGATCTCTATTAATAATGTCTGATATGGGACTCATGGTCCAATAACGTGTACCAGCCTATCCATATCTAGAGGCTCATTCAGAGTGAGCCTAGTGAGCCTCACAGAATTAAACTTGTCTATCCAAGTTCCATGATTGTTTCCTATTTAGTTTTGTTATACTTTTCTGGATTAGCTTTAACTACTAGATCTTATTTTTCCTATTTAATCTTGTCAAACTCTTGGTTATGAAGACCTAATGTATGTGTTATGTTATATCTTAATGGTCTTTTATTAACATAACAATCTTATAATTTCCTCATTGGCTGAATCTTTCTGTTATCTTATTTTTTCTGCATTCTCTCAGAGCCATTGACATCTGCAGTCTTGTTCTTGAAAGTCTCTCCAACATTGTTATTAAAATTTTGTGTAGCTGTCTTACATTTATTTTTCTGGATGCTATTAGATTATCTTTTAATGGTAAAAGATTGTTTACTTTAGAGGATTTTAAGTTATTAGTGACACTCGCTATTCGTTTTCCCTTATTTGAAATTCAATTGAGAAAAGAAGATTATGAACTGCAAACATTCTATCACTGATTAAGAAAGTAGTGTTGTCGAAGTAAGGAAAGGAGAGTAAAGGAAGTTTCTTTTGAAAGGGAGAAGGTGAAGGACTAAGGAAAGCTTCTACTGTCTGATCTTTTCTCTTTTCATCTGTCATATTTATTGAAAGTTCTGCATGATAAATGTGCTAAATTGCTCCTCAATAACTATTTGTTTTATTAGAGTTGGAACTTTTCTGCAATGTTACGATGGTCCACTCTAATGATTTATAATAGCCGCTATCAATGGTTCTTGTGCTTTTGATGGTCAGTTTTGATGGTCAAAGCCCAGACAACATTGAAGCATAGATGGTTTTTATTTTGCACCTGATTTGACCATACAAGAATTAAGGCCAAAATGTGATTCGGTAGATCTATTCTCAACGTGGTTATTTTGTTCTGATTTGCCAAATGAGGTATTGCACAAAAAATAATGTTAGATATCTCGGCCCAAGCTTACCAAACTTGTATCCTGGTAGATTTAATGCCTACCAAACCATATTACGCTGAATTCCAATTGCTATATCTTAATTATAATGCTTAATGTGGCATTAGTGGCTGATTGTTTCCTTATATATGTGTTGAAAAGTACATAAATAAAACCTTCAAAATGGCACCTTCCGCTAGAAATATCCCCACTCTCTGGTGTGCTATCTCTTGGGCTTTAGTAGGTGCGGAACTAGTGCATTTATGTTTTACCTTTGCATTAAGTGTTGCATTGAACCAAATCTGAACTGTATCCAGGCTCATTGATTGTGAAATTATGCAATAGGGTGTTCAGTGCTTGATTTGGTGGCCCCTTCTACTAACTCGGTAGCTTACGTGGACCTATTGTGGCAGCAGGGTCAAGGGTTGGATTCTTTTGGTTGCTTTGTTTTTTTTTTTTTTGGTGTTCTCAGATTTGATTTTAAATTGTGTACATGATTTTTTCGTGCCGGTGTATATACAGTCATTACTTTAAAAGAGTAAGTCAGAACAGAAAAGGGAGTCGAGAAAGTGTTTTGATAAATTTTCCTTGAGGAGTTATGGTGAATCTTCCCGATTTGAACCTCCCTTGGTGTGAGAATGATGTGGTGGATGCAGAAGTGAGTGGGGCCTGATGTTGTTTACCGGTTTAGTTTCATTTGGAGCCATCTCTGAATGCTTATTAGTGTTTACTGTTGAATCGATGCTTTGAAATCTTTCAGATTCTGTGATCTGCACGTTTTTTCTTTCTGATTTATAGTTTTTATTTTTGGGATGAAACAGAGCATTCCTCTTTGTTTCAGGTTGCAAATTTCGAGTATATTGATGAAGCGGAGGCTGCAGCAGAAGCGGAAGCTCAAAAGGCAGCCATGGAAGCCAAGTCTGCCATGAACAGTTCAGAAAGAACAAATTTCTGGGAGGAATTGTTGAAGGACAGATATGAAGTGCACAAAGTTGAGGAATCAAATTCGCTGGGAAAGGGAAAGAGAAGCCGTAAGCAGGTATCTTATTTTCTTTTGTTTTATCTGTAACTTTTAAATTGAATTTTGCTATTGGTTTCCCAGATCTAAAGTT
The DNA here is from genome assembly GCA_027478365.1 of Erythroxylum rufum. Taxonomy (NCBI): domain Eukaryota; kingdom Viridiplantae; phylum Streptophyta; class Magnoliopsida; order Malpighiales; family Erythroxylaceae; genus Erythroxylum; species Erythroxylum rufum. Next base: position 23,114,801 of record JANIHZ010000008.1, read on the forward strand.
TTTCTGATATAGAGCACTTACAGTGCTTCACTTAAAAAGTTATAATGCACTAGGTTGTGATCCATAGCTTCGTTGTTCAGTTAGGCATTAAACACTAAATCATGCATTTTTAAACATTATTGTGATATCTAGAAAGGATAGAGAAATCCTAATCCCATATGCTTTCTGAATTGTTCAGATGGTCTCTGTTGAAGAAGATGACCTTGCTGGTCTGGAAGATGTAAGCTCTGATGGCGAGGATGATAATTATGAAGCTGACTTGACTGATGGTGAAACAGCTTCAACTGGAACTCTGTCTGGGAAAAGGACTTACAAAAAGAGATCTCGAAGTAACTTCTACCGTCCTGTCTTTTGTCACCTGAATTTTGGTGACATGATTTTGGTTAACAATTGAAATGTGAGGAAATTTTTTGCAGTGGATAGTACGGAGCCAATTCCTTTGATGGAAGGTGAGGGCAGATCATTTAAAGTGTTGGGTTTCAATCAAAATCAAAGGGCGGCTTTCGTGCAAATTTTGATGAGGTTAGACTTATTTTTCCTTTTTTGGATGTTCAGAAAGAGTTCTCGATATTGTGAATTTAAGATCTTCATGTCCATAGATCTGTTGTTGCATATGTGTCGAGTTCATTTAAGGTTGTAGGACATTTACATTTAGTTCTGATGTTTTGTTTATCTTACCAAAACAAGCTATTTGTTACAGATTTGGGGTTGGAGAATATGATTGGAAGGAGTTCGTACCCCGCCTGAAACAGAAGACATATAAAGAAATTGAAAGGTATTGATCTAATTCTGTGGGAGAGTACAACTAATTAAACACTTAAGAATTGGCAACTGTGTCACGAGCTTTGTGAAATATTATTCAGATGATTGCACTTTATTTACTTTTAAGAAAGGTGTGAGTCTGCTTGTACACTTTTGTATTTTCACTGACAAGGCTGCATTGCTGTTTTTGTTGTATGTATACTGAATTGTAAAGATGACCTTTAATGCACACAAACCATGAAATATCTCTGTACTAAGAAGGTTTTTCAGTATTTACTGCCAGTATAGTAGCAGTATCTTTTCTGGGATAAATGTTAAATTTTATAAGCTTGTTTATTGTTTGTTTTTGTATTGGTTGTTGTGCCTATCTGGTTCACCTGATTATGGTATTCCCCTGGAGTTCAGTTACGGGAAATTATTCTTGACTCACATTGTGGAAGAAAATAACGAGACAGATACTTTTACAGGTACTCAATGCTTGGCACTTTTTTCACTTTCGGTTTGTGAACTTGATGTTATACATCCTTATCAAATATATGTTGCTCCTGTCATTGATCTTTGTTTTAGATGGTGTTCCAAAAGAAGGTCTTAGGGTCCAAGATGTCCTTGTTAGGATAGCAACTCTGAGTTTGGTTGATGAAAAGGTAAGTTAATGGAATGATGAAACCTTGATTAAGATGCTTGAGTCTCATAAGTAGGAGTTAATTTTAAACTAAGCATTGTTTGAAGGTAAGTGGATGGTTGATTGTTTTGATCTTGGGAATGATAGGTAAAGTTTGCACAAGAGAACCAAGGAGCTCCCATGTTTACAGAGGACATTTTTCTACGCTACCCGGGACTTAAAGGGGGGAAATTTTGGAAAGCAGAACATGATTTGTTGCTACTTCGGGCAGTTCTAAAGTAAGCTTTTGTAATATTTTAAATATGTATATAGCAGTTTTAAAATTTGTTATGCAATTTCCTTGTGTCTGTGTTTACAGAAACATCTTCTCTCTGAGATTTGAGCATATATGTCATTTGACTTGGTTTAAGGACTAATAATGAAGGCTTCCAAAGATCATTTCCATGATTACCTTCTGTGATTTAGATTCCTTTGCAGTCTTTTGTGTTTCTTAAACTCTTCATTAGACATTCTTAACTGATAGGCATTGAGTAGGGTTATGTTGGACATAATGATTGATGTTTTTGCCATTTTTATTTGGACCTGCTGGAAAGCACCATTATCAGCTTTGCTATGCCTTTTTGGAAGTATTGTGCATGTGCATAGCGTTGGATGAAATGTAGGCATGTTGTAGTGAGGAAGAGATTGCATCTAGACCAGGTTCCTTTCTGAGATGTTTCCTGGAAATATGAGGATTCAAATTCAAAATTAACAACTCAAATAAACATTATTCAAGTTGATTCGAGTTTAGCTGCTGGCAACTGTGACCTTTTGTTGGAAAAATGTTGTGGTAATGATGTTATTTAATACAGTTTTATTGATTGAATGAGCTAACAAAGGCTAAAGCTGTCTTCAGTGTTTATGAAAAATGAGCTCTGTGGGAAGCTGCTGGTGGCTGAAAAAGCAATCTTTCTTTTGTTATTGATTTACCTCACTTCAAACTTTTAGGCATGGATATGGAAGGTGGCAAGCGATTGTTGATGACAAGGACTTGAGGATTCAGGAAGTGATTTGTAAGGAGTTGAATCTTCCCTTTATTTCTCTTCCTGTGCAAGGACAAGGTTCTTTCCAAGTTCCAGGTGGTCCTAGTGTGCCTAATGCAGAATCTTCTACCACCATGGCCCAAGGAAACAGTACTGGGAATGATTCAGCAACTGATGCAACCCAGGTCGCTGGTGGTACTAACCAATCACAGTTGTTTCAAGATTCTTCTATACTTTATCATTTTAGGGATATGCAGAGAAGGCAGGTTGAGTTCATTAAGAAAAGAGTTCTCCTTTTGGAAAAAGGTCTGAATGCAGAGTATCAGAAAATTTTCTATGTAAGTTGGATTATTTTGGCAGCAACCTATCGACTTGAATCTTATATATATTCTGTTTGAATGGAAATTGGAATGTTATTATGGATACGGCTTCCTAAGATGAAGGTGCAACGAATAGCAAAAAATTCGTATTTTGTAAGGTTTTTGTTTCTTTGTCAGCTTTATTTCTTTCTTTTCTTCATTTATTTTGGGTTTCTCACGTATGTATGCTTATTTTATGCAATTTTACTCTGCATGACCTATGATAAATTTCCTGCTTCATTTACAGTCAAAAAAGTTCATTATTATAGGGCATTTCCAATTTTTATAGAAACTTCTGTACAAGAAATGAAAATTGCCCTATTTGTTTGTATACACTTTTATGAGACTTGATAAACAAAAATAGATATAAAGATCTTACCTGAGGAATAAATCTGTTTACGGATAGTGTAGCATGACAAGAAAATTAAGGATCCCCTATTATCACCTTAATATTTGTTTCATGATGCCAAATTATCGACAACAGTCCGATACTTACATGTGCAGAAGAGAATAGTCTACAGGAGAAATTGGATGTACTATAATTGTGAATTATATGATACTTGACTTGCTTTCGCATCCTGCCTCTTTCTTCATGCTTTCAGGCTGAAAGAAAAACTGATCCGGAAGAAGCTGAAGGTGAAGGTAAAGAAGCAGAGACATCAAATTTGGGGTCTGTGGAAACTGAAATTGGCTCTCACGTCATTGATCAGTTGCCTCAACTAGAAGCAATAAGTAAGTTATTGTTACATGTGATTTCACGAGGACTAAGATATGATCAAGAAAAAGGTTTTCTTTTTCTGTCATGAGGAAGGATCCTCAAAATAGGAGCTTGTTATTGTTTATTTTATTTGCTTATGGATATAACATTTTGTGGGTTTTACTTGTATGTCCTAAATATAGCCCCCGAAGAAATTCAAGCAGCTGCGTATGACAATGATCCAGATAGACTCCAACTGGCTGATCTTTATAACAAGGTACTTACGTATAGAAATTGACTGACTGATGCGCAGTGAATATCATGCTGTTAACTAACGTATGTTCCTTTCCTTTTTTTGGACAGATGTGCAATATAGTTGAGCAAGATGTTAATGAATCAATTCAGACATCCTTGTCGAACCAGCCGGCAAGTGCCCAGCTGAAGCAGAATCTTCAAGCATTGGAGACCATCAGTGAGCAGATGAATCAAATTCTTGCTCCGCAACTGAAAAACCCAAGTCATTCAGAAGATACTGAGATGGAGGATATAACGAAAGAATCATATTCTGATGCTCCAGCCTCTGTGGACTCATCATCTGCTAAGAAATCTGGTTCAGGGGTTATTGTCTTGGATGATTGAAACATGCAAGTGACATTTTACCGTTCCTTTTGATGTTTAACTAGTTCAGGAACTTTAAGAGTAAGCGACTCTAAGATGGTTCGACTTTGGCCGCCATCAACTCTTTATAAGCGACTCTTAAGATGGTTCGACTTTTGGCAGCCATCAACTCTTTGTAAGTTGACATTTGGACCGTTTATAGATCATCTTTTCTATAGAGTTTCATTTCATGAGCATCTTTCTGCATTTTAGTCCAGAGATGGCGCACGGGCCAGTTTCCGCTGATCCTTTAACCATCCACTCATATCTGACGTTTAAAAATTTTAATTTTTCATTGAATTTTTTATTACACATAATTACCAATATTTTGTGTTTAGCATTAAAAGGTAAAACAAACTTTGAATTGCATCATTGAAGGTATGCTATTGCTTTTACAAAGATTTTTAAAAGATTAAATTTGTTCACTTCAAAATCAAAGAAGATCAGTTTTAAGATGGTTTATTATTAATGATGTTATATATTATATTAGCACAGGAGTTAAAATTCATCTTGGAGAATGATAAGAGCAAACATTCATCATTATCATCTTGGAGAATGATAAGAGCAAACATTCATCATTAATCTACTTCAATTATATTATAAAAACTCTTTAAGTTCATTTTGCTTGTGATCTTGGTTTGATAGAATTGGGAGCATAATGGGTGCGATCAGATGCTAGACTTTGTATTGGGTGGGAGAAACAAGGAACCTAAAACTAGAAATAAGAGCTAAACTCATAAGAAAGAGAGACCTTGATTTCTTAATCCTGAAATTTATGTATAATTAGCGCTTTGCTTATGCTTTTTTATCTGTAAATATTTCTTGAATTTCCTGGATTTAGCCAAGCATGTAGAGTGCAAGCGGAAATTGTTATTGCCTTTTTAGAAGAAGATAATAGATGACAAGCAAAAAGAGTGAACTATGCAGTATTAAATATTAACCCACGTGTCATTTCTTCAATACTTGAGCATTCCTTGAAAGTCCCGCGTCTTCAGCTCAAGGTTTGGCTAGAAATTGTCTTAGATTAGATCTCATAGAGAGGGCTTAAATACTAATTCGTCTACCTGGTACCGTGCCAAATGGGTGCAACAACAAAGGTGCAGTTGTCGCCAAGTTCCAAGACAGAAAATGATCTTTGTTTCGGTTATGCTTCCTCCTATG
>JANIHZ010000008.1:23256508-23266960 GCA_027478365.1 Erythroxylum rufum
TTGTTCCACGGAACTCTCGAGCCATTTGTTGTGCATTTCATCATTGATTGGTTAAGCATGATGCATAATTGAGTGTTATGTTGTGATAGATAAATTTCATGACATGTTCTTTGTGATGATATCATGATAATATGGGTTGTGAGCTGAGTATTGAATTGTTACATGGATATTTATATGCTTGAATGTGTGGCTCATTGCCGATGGCTATAAACATATTAGCCACTGAGCTGTGTAGCTCAACCCTTTTTTTTCCCTCCTCAGGTGCAGAACAAGACGACAGTTGATCCTTGTAAGGCATCGAAACTCCACAATAGTTAGAGACCCTTGTACTAAGTTAGTAACTATTTTGGGATAGCTTAGTAAGCATATCAACATTGAGCATCCTTATGTATTTTTGTTTGAAGCTTTGGTATGTATGATGTTGTGTAAGCAAACTTTGTTTAACTCATAGGATTTGAAATGGTATGAAGAATTGAAGTTTCTTTTGTGTATGAGTATGTTTAGCTTGTTGTTAGGTTTGAAGCTAGTGGTCGTTGCGGCAAACTTCCATTGGTTCTCCACGGTGAACCGATATGTTGCCGCTGTGAGGAATGGCTTATACCATGGCGAACTCCTGTTCGCTGCCACGCTGAGATTTGTTTTAATTGCAATATCTTCCGCTTTTATCTCACACGATAGTCCCGACTGGACACCTCGGGATTAGCCTTGGGGTCGGGACTCGGACCTAACACTCTTCAGTATCTGAAAGCGATAGTTGGGCTCCGAAAACGGGGTCCAACAATTTATGTGATTAAGATGAGCAAACTCATGATCACATAAGATGTGATTGATAAAGTTGTTGTCTACCTCATTTAAGTTTAGTTAGCTTGTTGAGTAAACTCAAGATCAACTATATTTGAATGGGATCCTAGCCCACTAGAAAGATTAAATTAATCTTTCTGAATAGTAGTGAGGGCTATTATTTTGAATAAAATAATGGGAGTAACCAAATACGTGATTAAAGTCCTAATCTCATTTGATAGTCATAGTATATAATTAAATACTTTTTTTCTTACATTTACATTTTTTCTGAGTAGAATTTACCTTGTTTAGTATAGTTGATACTAAGTTAGTGAACCCAATTTCTTGGACATAGGTTATGTTTGAGAAGAGTTCTCAAAATTAGATAGAAAATTTTATATAACCATTATGCAATTTTGTTTTATTCCCTAATAAGGAATTTGGTGAAAAAGTTTTAGAGGTATGTCAAAATCATATAAATGAAAAAATGGATTGACATTTTGAGTTGATTAATGTCTCACAAACTTTCATGACGATAAGTTAGATGTATGTCTTCACCATGATAGCAAGATGTAAGAGGTTGCATAGAGTAGAGCTAAAAGTTATAATACCATGATGAAATTATTTCGCTTAATTTAAAAGCATAAGTATGGACTACGATTAAAGGCTTTACTAATAGTTGTCATAAGAAGAAAAATTATTGCATGATTTTTCTTGCCTATATGAGATATGATAGAGATCATATGTATTTCTTGTTCATACTTATGAGTATTTGATATTAAATTTAGATTCAACATTATTACAATGTTTAAAGAATGATAAAAAAAATAGAATGTTGAGTAAAAGTAGCTAATCTAACTTTAGATAACTAGTTTATATGTGTTGGATCAAAGGAGACTTATGTTTAACATAAGAGGCAAGAATACAAAGTTGGATAACCAAGATTATCCTTTTATGCCATGTTGATTAAATCAATATAACAAGAATCAAAAAGTTACATACAAGGGTAAATGTATCCTTTTGATTATAAATCGTATAAAACTTCTCAAGTTCAAGAATAACCAAATCAACTTTTGATGAAAGGGTGATGATGGTATTAAATTGTTAAATTTATATATGTGACGTATTGGATGGAGTAACAATTATAAAAGAATAATTAGATTACTAATAACTTTATGTTAATAGTTTACAAATGTCGTTAATTGAATCAATATCTAATGGCAGAGAACTAATATGATTGAACTTAAAATATAATAGACATTAATTTTATGCTCTATGTCTAATAGGAATATTGTACAATGAAATGATTAAATTATATGAAAAAAAATCATGCACAGAAAGGTTTGTCAAAACTACTTTGACATTCCTAAATATTTAAGTAGTCTTGATGCGTTGCTAGATGACAATCTTAATATATAATTATAAATTGTTTAATTAGAGAACTAAAGATAAATTAAAGAAGTTTTAATTTATATAATTCTAATTATAAATTTAGAATTATAATTTATAATCAGTGCCAACATATTTGGGAACCTAATGGGTTTCGCATAAAGAATAGATTGTAGAAAGCAAAGTTATTTTAATCAAGTTGGACTTGATTGTAAAGTTTCATAAAATTTATGATTAAATATGAGATATTTAATAAATAAGGATCAATATGAGATAATGGACCTTATTTCGGCATAATTGGTATTTAATTAGAATTATTTATGATTCTAATCAAAGTTTAATTGAAATTAGAATTTAATTTCAATTAAATTACTAAATGTCCAAAACCTATTATAAATAGGCTTAAGCTCTATAGAGCTAGCACTTCTTGCTTAACACTCTCTGTAAAAGTTACATATTTCTCTTAACCTATTATGTGGATACTGTTATAGGCTGGACATTTGTTTAGCTATGGTGGTTGAGACAAAATGGTTTCAGAAACAACCTGTGGGATATAACAAGAAAATGATTAAGCTTCGAAATAAGGTACGAATTATGATTCATGATTTGTTATTGATTTATGCGTTAATCATTTTATAGAATTAAAGTGATCTTGGTTTTCGAGAAATCAAAATATGAAAAAGTCTCATAATTATTTCCCTGCTGTCAGGATTGGATTCTGACCCAGTTTCCCAATAAGTAAGCCTTCCCATTTGTTTGTCTATAGCAACAACTCTTAATGGCTATAAAAAAACCGCTTTCAAGCAATCATGCAACATGTGAATGGCTTAACAAGCTTTTCTATGAAATTAAAACCATGAAATTGTTCCAAATATTTTTGGACAAAAGAAATATCAAGGCCTTTGTTCCAACTAATCTTAGGTGTTTTATAAGCATTAAACTAATGGTCATAGTATCTTTACATAAGACCATGCAAAATTCAGTATGTGCTTTTCTAAATATAAAGTAGTGACGAAAAGTGGAGATCCAGGCACTTCTGTTAACATATATTATTGGCCATCGATAGAAGCTCACACATATTTCAATTTTTTCATTACATGCGATATAGCCTAGCTAATGGTTTTAAAAGCATCGCATTGTATAGAATAGTATATACAAACTTTTACTAGAGGATGGCAATATGTTTTCACAAAAAGAATCTTTATGTATGGTATTGATAAGTGTGTAAAAAGAAGTTACAATTTTAGTCTTAGACATAATACGAATCTTAGTAATCGACACTAAATCACTCATAAACTTATATAAACGAAGATAATGTAGAAAATTAATTATTTTTTATAAACGAAGATAATGTAGAAAATTACTTATTTTCTTGTTCATTTCTCGATGAACAAGTTGCTAAATTTTTCATCAATCTTTATGAAATTCATTCAACTTTTATATTGTTTACATCTTCCTACACCTTTCCTAATGTGCAAACTTTTTAATGGGTCAGAAAATTTGTACGTTCATGAAATTAACTAGTCCACATTAATAAGAACTCATTTTTATAGTAACTTTATTAGGTCTTCCCATCACAGGTCTAATAAATAACTAGTCCACATTAATAGGGACTCATTTTTTAACTAAACTTCAACCCATTTATTCAAATCCTTTATTAGGTTTCTTTATTATCTTTAATTTTAATCAAATTTGATTTTCTTAGCCTTAATTTTTATAAAAACACATAACTAATAATTTTCTAGAAGGAAGTTAAACATTTTAACATTATCCCCCTCGGTCAAATATTAATTACAACAGTTATAACATAAGTAGAAGACAGTGAAAGTGGCTAAGAAATTAATGTCATAGTCAACCAATTTAAAAATATTTGATCCAAAGTTAATGATAATCTATCATTTGGACCCTAAAGCTTTCAACACTAGAAAATATCAAATATTTGTGTCCTATTCGAAACAAATCCAATACAATCATGTACATTTAAACATTGTTGACATGAATAAGAAAATCGTGTGTGGCAAACTACAATGATATATGTATAATCTGAAATATATCATTATTTTATTTTTCGGTCTCAATTTCTTTAAACTTTATGCTAAACTGCAATAGAGAAATTTATTTTCTCTCACTAAATGTCAAATTGCATTAGAGAAAACATGTATGGAATTAAACAATTATATCCCCATATTTCTTATAAATCTATAGATTTATCGATGCATCTGTATGTGTCCTAGAAACATAGGATCAAGTTCAATTTGCATGTCTAATGATTAATAAAAAATGCTTAATATCGACACAAATCTTAAGACTTCCACCTATATTATGACAATATGTAATAAACTGGATGAATGAGAATAAAATAACGATCATCAATATATATATACATGAAAACATATTGTTATAATATATGAAATCAAAATAACTATATCAGGAGCAAAAGTACAATAATTTCTAGCAGCATCTAAGGACTTCACCAAACTCATACTATAAACATGTTTCTTTAAAATAACTAAGTGAAGTCCTTTAGTTAGCTAATTAGAAAACATATTCTTAGTCTTTCTATGTTTTGCAATGTCACCGTTTTGTACCAATTCCTTTATGGACAAATATTTAACCTCTAAATACTTAGAGACCATATGATATTCTTATTGTTATTACTAAATAATATAGCAACAAGATTATCACAATACAACCGAATGGGCCCTAGTAACTAAATCAATCACAAATATCTTAGAAATCAAATTCTTGGGCCAAATTACCTATGAAATAGCCTCATAGCATGTTATAAATTAACATACATAGTTAAAGAAAGTGTTTGGTTGACACTTTTCCACGACATACCATGATTTTTTAACATGAAAATGTATCCTAATGTGGGCTTTCTATCATCTGGACATATAGAAAATTATGAATATCTATAATCAAGAAGGTCTAAATTGTTGACCTTTTTTAATATCAACATATAATGCTTAGTTCCTTTAAGGCATCTTAAACTCATTTAACTGTCTTCTAGTAGTTTATTCATGGGTTGGCTAGATACTTACCCAACAGTGTAACAAATAATGCAATGCACAGTCTAGTGCATATCTGAGTATATATCAAGCTACCTATTGTACTAGAATAAGGGGCATTCTTCATGGCCTCTCTTTCAATATTATTCTTTGGAAACTATGTTAAAGATAACCTGTCGCTATGAGATATAGGTGCTACAACAGGTTTATAATTAACCATAATAAACCTTTACAGTTCACACTTAATGTATGTACTTTGGGAGAGACCTAACAAGTTTTAAAAATTGTTCTCGTGAATCTAAATACTAAAGGTGAAAGATGCCTCACCAAGCTACTTTATATCGAAATGCTTGGCTAAAGAAAACCTTATGCAACATGGTCAAGTCATTTAATGCATGCAAGATATCATCTACATAGAAAAGTCGAAAGATAATCTTGCTCTCTCTCACCTTATAATAGAAGCATCTTTTAGCCATACTTTTTATGAAACAAAATGAGGAAACAACCTCATCAAACTTTAGGAACTAATATTTGGAAGCTTGTTTTAAACCATATGGACTTCCTCAATTTACAGACTCTAACAATCTTATCATGATCTTAAAATCCTTTAGGCTACTCCATATAGACCTTTTTATAAAGGGCTCTATTCAGAAAAGTGATCTTAATGTCTACCTGATGCAACTCCATATCATAATTAACCATTATTATCATGATCACTCTAAATGCATCCTTGGAATACATAGAAGAAAAGGTGACATTAAAGTCAATACCTTTTCTATAAGTGAACCCTATGGCAACTAACTGGGCCTTAAACTTATCAACTTTACCCTATTGTCCTTCTTGATCTTACATCCATGTGCAACTATAGGTTTTGAAGTTATGAGGTAAATTCATAAGGTCCTGCCGTAATTATGCTTTATGGATTATACTTCATCCCTCATAACATCCCACCTTAAACTTGTATAAGGTCCAAAAATAACTTTTGTAGAAGCAACTAGATCCACTTCATGTCCAGTATCATAATCTTATTCACTGAAATAGATTATGTAATTAGATGACAGTGTAGGTCTCCTAACTTGAGTGGATTTTCTTAACTAAAGTGGTTAAGCCTGATTATATACTTTAAGAACATCAGTCTGTACATGTATGGATTCTTGGTCTTGTACTAATATGGTACTTAGACCTAGATCCACTTATCCTATTTGTTTAAGTGATAGATAAGATATAATAGTCATATTTACCCTTCTATCATGTCAAAGGTGAGAGGGATTACCCTCATCACAGACATTGTGCTCCAAAAACTTAGCTATGTTTTTGTAACATCCCATTTCTATACCCCTAAATCTTTGTAAATGAGAAATAGCAATGAGAGATTAGAAAATTGCATTTCATATTCAAGAAAATATGATTCATACACGTGAATTTGATTGTTTTGCACACATTTCGATGTTTTGTTCATGCACTCATTTGACATTTTTTAGGTATAAATGATTAATGTGATTATAATGTGAATTATGGATTATGTTTCTTAAAAATTGAGTTAGTGTGTAGAAGTAGTGATTAAGAATTTTTGGTGAAATTTGATAATTTTCTAAAATTAGGGATATTTTCATACTAGGAAAAATGCCAAATGGCGAGACAATTGATAAATGGTAGTAGAAATAAGAGTCAAATAGTAGTGAAAAGTTTTATAAGTTATATTAAGATATAATGACAAATACAATAGAAAATTGGGTGACAATTGGATTAGAAATTGAAGGCAAATGGACTGATTGAGAAAGAAGACTTGTTAGAAACCATAGGGTGGTGACATATGGCAAGCGACAAGTGTCACTTGCCATGCCACACACCCATCCATGATATTTCCTTCATTTGAAAGACTACTTGTTGTCTTTCATTTTCATTTGGTTCTTTCTTCTTCTCTCTTCATTTACCCTTCTTCTTCTTCTACATTTCTTCTTCTTCATTTCCACGATGCTTTCAACTCTCACCATTGTGAACTTTGCCATCATTTTTCACGTGTTTCTTCAAGATCATGTGTTTTCTTCTTGAAGAAGAATCTAACCTACTCCACCTTCTATGATGATGATCGTGTGGTTCAAAGAAAGCTAAGGTTAATGATATTTTGAAGATCTTAAAGTTATATGAAGATCTTAAAGTTATACAAGTAAGCAGTATGTTATTCTTCTTGATATGTTGAGTGAAACATGCATGATGATAGTTAAATATTGAATGATCTTGAAATGGTGATGAAAATATGCTGATATGTAAAATTTGGGTAAGCTTGTCTGTCACGATCGTGCACAAGCATGATCGTGACAAAGAGGAAACATTAGGTAGTGTACGATCGTGCATAAGCACGATTATGACAGTGAGAAAGTCTCAGGGGAGTTACACGATAGAGAGGAGAAATCAAGTAATGCACGATCCTACACAAGCACGATTGTGACAAAGAGGAGATATTAGGTAGTGCACGATCGCGCTTGACGAATCAATAGGATGTGCACAATCGTGCACAAGCACGATCATGACATTGAAGGTGCAATGCTTTTTGACAGTTTTAAACACCCTTCACTCTTTTGACTATAACTTCGTCTCCGGACCTCCGATTGACTTGAAATTTGAACCACAAGCTCCTCACACATTGCCCTTCCTCTCTACTAGAATTCATTGTCAACTTAATTCACTAGGAAAGGATTGGTAAATGGTTGATTGATCAGTTTAGGATGATAATGATGAAATGTGTTGGAATTTGTTAAATGAAGTGTTTTCACTGAACAGGCATCTGTATTTTGGCCATATATTGACCTGTAGATATCAAAATGGAATTATTTTAAGTTTATATTAAAGTAGAGACATATGTATACAAATTTCATGAGGAATCAAATTTTAATTATGTCTCTAAGAGTTTCAAAATTTGGCTTGAAATTGAATACTGAGTGTTATTGCAGTTTGAGTACAGTCTAAAGTATTTTGTGTATAACTTGCAAAATATTGAACCAAATTGTGTGAACTTGGCGTCCTTAGAAACTTAAGAAATATGGGAACATTTTTTTAGAGAGTGCGTTGCCTAAATACTTCATTTTTTGTGTCAAAATGGCCATTCAAATTTGACCCAAATATCTATTTTAAGAAAAGCTGGAATGATTGATTAATGATGTTAACTTAGTGAATGAATTGTTGATATCAAAGTACCAAAGGCATAAGTATAATGGGAATGAAGATGTTCATATGATAGTAGTTGTGATTCAAAAGAGTTGAGTAATATGTGTTAAGTAAAGGTGAATGAGAATTGGATATTTTGAGAGCATATTATGCTCGAAAAGAAATGACGAGTAATTAAATTATGATATTAGCATAACCAAGTGTTCTTGAGGTGTGAACCTAAGAATAAGCTAGACATATATAAATGATAAGGTTTGAATGAACAAGAGACGTGATTATGAAAACATACCTAGAATAGTCAAATTGACCATGCATTATACATTACACCTATACATATGTGTACAATTGAATGTTTATGTGATTGTGCAATTAATAATGAGTGTGCAATATGTATATTGCATAATGTTGATATACAGGATAGAATGTCCGCATCCAGGCTTTTTTGGATCAAGGAAGCAAATGCTAATCTGAAACGTACTGTGAGTCGACCTAGATGGTCTTATTTTAAATGATTGTTCCGTTTAAATTTCTCTAATGAATTATTATGCGATGTGAATGTGTTGATTTCGGACATTGAATGTCCAAGGCGTTTGATGAATGAATATCATATTGGAAGTTCTCATTGTATGTGAATTTAACAAAATAAGTGATCCTCAACTTAATTGTTAAATGTCAGACCAAGTTCTGATGAAAAATGTGAATGTAAATGTGAATGAAATAAGTGATACTCAACATTATTGTTGAATGTTGGACCAAAGTTCGATGATAAATGTGAATGTGAATGTGAAACTGAAAACAAGTAACCAATTAAATATATGTGAATGGGATGCACTTTATTACATAAATTTATGAACAAATAAAGGTTGTTGTGATCGGAGTAACCACCGAAAAAGAGCTTAAAGCTCTGAAAGTGATTAAGAACCAAAGGCTCACTAAGTATAATGAGCCATATATGCCCAACAGATAAGGGACAATTATTAATGACTCCGGTATCCACAATGGATACGGAATAGTTACAGACACTCGGTCACAACAATAACAATTGGAAGTGAGTCTCATGTGCATTGCATATATAATTGATATGTATGTTTTAAATGATCGAAATGAACCGTTTGACTGCTCTGAATGTAAAATGTGGAATAAGTGATCAAAGTGTTATGTGATGCTATATGACTATTGGTGAAATGATGTATATTATATGATGACATGAAGTGTACGTGAATTTGAAGTATGAACTGTTGTATTATGTGATATGAGTGAGCCATCGAGGATGGTTCACTCATTGAGTTCGCAAAACTCAACCTAAAATTTGCAACATTTTTCAGGCTTAGAGAAGATCTCCAGTTAGACAAATTGGAGTCTAGTCACTGCATTTGAGTAAAAGATAGAGGTTGGGATTAGTTCGTGTCTGCATATATTCTTCATTATTTTGTATCAAAATTTGTATTTCACAATTATTGTACCTCGGATATTTGAATAAATTCTGTTTTGTAATGACTTTCCAAATTGAAAATGTTTGTAAATGAGATTGATCAATGAGTGTAGTAACACTTGTAATTGAAAATGTTTATGAATAAAATAGACCCAAATTGATTATTGGTTTTTTGAAATATGCATGTGATGCGTGACAAAATTGCAATGACTATGATTGTTTGACCGTTCTCGCATGCCACCCTCGTAGAGTTTGTTCTCGAATACCATCGATATGTTCGAGAATATGTCCTATGAGAGTGGGGTGCTACACCTTTCTCGAAACTTTAAATTGTATTAAACAAAGAGCAAGCCACTTAATCTTTTATGTTCCAATATATTCATTTTCTTAAAATAGATGAATTCAAATGTGTTCCAATTCCTTTCACCCCTTGTTTCACTCATACATTGACTTAGAATTTAAATTGCAAACTTTTACAATTCTAAAACACTACGTTCAAATTAGTCCACTAAGTAAATGTAAGACAAATTTAGTCCGATTTAGGTTCTGTCTCTTTGACAGTTTGGCATGCATTCATGGCATTTTCTGGATAAGTTGATTTAATGACACTTCAGATTGATTCGGACAATATTAAGATAATTTTAGTCATTTTTGGATACTTCGATGATTTTTAGA
>JANIHZ010000008.1:23409887-23428731 GCA_027478365.1 Erythroxylum rufum
TAAACCATAATCAAGTGACCAACTTGATTATTCAACTGTGAATCAATTAATTTAGATTCTAATAATATACATGTTTCTCATACATCTCTATGTATACGTATATTACTTACAAAAGAATCTCGGTACCTTATGATTAGATATATAATGCTCATAAAAACCAAACTCTTTTGTTTTATTAATAATAAATATTTTTATTACAAAACTGTAACTGAAGAATATTAAGTTACATGTAAACACTTATTTTCCAGGGCACTATATTTGCATAACTCCAACATGTCTTTCTAAGAACAACAAATGTCTGGTTAAACAACTTACAAATTTTCCAATTAATAACATTTTTCCTCTAACGAACGTTCCTTTTATAAGAGTAACTCACTTGAAGGAAAAGGATTCCTACAATCTAATTACATTTGAGAGACTATAAAAGAATTTGACATTTTCCTCTTGTTAAAACTTAGCTTTTACCTCTCTTTCATTAGACTAAAATTTCACTCAGTTATATCTTCTAAAAACTAAAAAAGAAAAAAACTTTTGACCTACAATCCCATTTTATGTTACTCCTACTACTAATACTATCACCACTACCAACTACTACTATCACTACCACTACTACGACTACTACTACTGCTACTCCTCCTCCTCCTCCTCCTCCTACTATCACTACCACTACTACGACAACTACAATGACTACTACTACTGCTACTACTCCTCATACTACTCCTACTCCTACTACTCCTACTACTGCTACTGCTGCTGCTACTATTACTACTGCTAGTATTACTACTACTACTACCACTACCACCACCACCACTATAACTACTACGACGACTAATACTACTCCTACTACTACTATTATTACTACTACTACTACGACAACTACTATTACTACTACTACTACCACCACCACCACCTACTACTGCTGCTACTACTCCTACTCCTACTCCTACTACTACTACTACTACTACTACTACTACTACTACTACTACTACTACCTGTCCTCCTACTACTGCTACTACTACTACTACTCCTACTCCTGCTGCTGCTGCTGCTACTCCTCCTCCTCCTCCTACTCCTACTCTTACTCCTACTACTAATTCACCAAAGTTTTCTATTGCGAGTTATATTCTCGGTAAGTTCTAACATTATCATATTATTATTGATCAACTCCCCCTAATTCTTCTGACTCCATTTTTTCCTCTAACAATCTCTAAGCATGATCTTCTCGCTTGTTTTCACTAGAGCGTATGAGTTTCTCCTTTTAACCTGTCCAAACTACCTAAGCTTTATCTCTCTTAATTTGTCAATAATAATAGCTACCTTTAATTTGTCGTTTATTATTACATTCCTAACCTTATCTCTTTTAGTAAGGTTGCACATCTAACAGAGCATTCTAATCTGTGTGACCATTAGCTTATGACTATGCACTTGTTTGATGGCAACACTCTGTCTAATAGAGCTAGCCAACCTAATCGCTAAATGATAGAATTTACCTTTAAACTTGAGTGGTATCTTCTTGTCAACAAAACTCTTGATGTAGTTCTCCATTTAAGTCACCATGCTCTGATCTGGTGAACTATGTATTCATTAATCTCTAAGTTGCTCTGGATGATAGATCCTAGATAATTAAAACACTCCTTTTGAGATATAAATTTTAAACCAATCTTTACCTTTATATCAGAAACTACCATATGTCCTGAAAAGTTACACTTCATGTACTTAATCTTAGTTCTACTCAATTTAAAGTCCTTCGACTCTAACGTATCCGTCCAAAGTTCAAGCTTAACATTAACCCCCTCGTTTGTCTCATCCACTAAAACAATATCATCAGCAAATAAAATACACCAAGACACATCTCCTTGATTATTCTTGGTGAGCTCATCAATCACTACTGCAAGCAGAAAAGGGGCTCAAAGAGGAGTCTTAGTGTAACCCAATATCTATAAAAAAAATTATCTGTATTTATTCCTATCGTCCTTACTCTAGTTTTTACACCTTCATACATATCCCTAATAATTTGTATATAAGTTATAGGAACCCTTTTAACTTCTAAACGCTTTCACATGATTGTCGTTAGTAACTTATCATATGCCTTCTATAAATTAAGAAAGACCATATATAAGTTACGTTGTCCTTCCCTGTAATATTTTATCAAACTTCATCGTTACCTAAATGGTGGGAATGATGATTTAACTATGTTAGCCCTTGACTCACCTAATTGACTCGTGACTATTGGACACTCTCGAGCATTCAAATAAGTTATTAAGTTACTAAAACCACCACTTGAATTACCAAATTGAAGCATGTTAATGACAAAAATTAAAAAAATTGTATTGATGAAAATAAACAAACTCTTAAAGGAAAGTTTAAACTGAAATTGGTCATATGGGAATAAATTTTGTGTTGGCTCTCGTAGAAAAAGGAATAATTTCTCAGCTAGCAATAAAGAGATACTTTATAAATATTTTCAACAATTCAACTACCTGAAATCCTATGTGCCCATTGTGATTTTCTAATCCTGTGCCATTTAATTTTCTCCACACATTTATGCGAGTTTCATATAAAAATATGGATAAAATTTAATGTATTAGTAACTGGTTTACGGAGGCTCTGATCCTATATTCGACTTGGTATTACTATTATTTCTGACACATGTGATTTATTACAGGGAGGCGTCAAACTAGAATATGTTTTACAAGGGAAAGGCAATGTCCAATCAAACCGAAACATTTTAAAGTTAATGAGCAATTTTCTGGCGAGAGAATTATTTGTTAACATTGGACACTTGTGTTTACAGGGCAAGTAAACTTGGAACATTTTGCAATATGAAAATGCCTATAATCTTAGATTCTTCTATATTATATTAACAATCAAATTATACTTAAAGGTTAAATATAACCTCAAAGGGTACGCGGAGAGAATTAGAATAAAAGAAAATCAGGATCGTATTATTTTAGTCGCTAAACGTCTGACACCCACGCTTTCAACGATTAGTCAAACAAGGTAGGAATTGTGTAGTACACAGAGCAATTTATATATAGAGTTCAAACAATGAATACGTAGTAGATTTTTGATAGCTAGGATTTACTTAAAGTAGCAACGCCAGTAACATATAAATACTAATAGGATTCGGATTACCAACAACTTCTTTCTATTTTTGAAGGAATTTTAGGAAGCTACGAAATCTTTAACAAACGAAATTAGGAGTTTTGACCAAACCACCATGCTTGCCAATGCCATATACTGCCCTCGTCGGTGGTTCCCAATTTTACAGTTAAAAGCCGTTACTGTAAGGAAAAGATGCAGCTTTGCCTTTGCCTATAGTCTGACTCTAGAGGGGCATTATTCACGATTTAAAATATAACGTTTTCTTGTCTCAATTATTACGTTACGTCACAGTCACAGTCCCGCTTTTTAAGATTCCAAGAAAAGAGAGAAACAAACAAAGAGCCGAGGCGACGCAGCTTACGGCCGCCGGCCGGAAACTTTAGTAGAACTAGAACTAGAAGCCTATTATCCTTCTCATTCTAAACCCTAAAAGAAAAGAGCGAAAGCCTTAATAAAGATATGTGTGTTTGTACGTCCTCGATGTTCCCCTTATGCTCCCTTAAATCCCTCGAATTTTCTTGATTCTCTCGATTTGTGACAGTGAGGTCGCTTACGTTTGGGGCTAAAGCGAGTCCTTCTCCGTCAAAATTCCTCGTGCATCCTGTTGAAAGGGCTCTTCCTATTTGATTCCTTTGGGTTCTTGTTTGTGATATATCATTATTTTATAGTAAGAATTAATAGTGTTTGTCGTTAATACTGAAGGATATAAAAGAGCTGGGGGTGAAGAAGAAAGAATGTTGTGTAAGATGGGATTGGTGAATCGGAAGAAGATTGGGAAAGTTCCGGTTTACTTGAATGTTTATGACTTGACACCGATTAATGGCTACGCTTACTGGCTCGGTCTCGGGATCTATCATTCTGGTGTCCAAGGTTAGTTCCTTCTCGTTTTCTTTGTTAAGTTTGGTTTAAAAGCTGAGGTTTTTGCTAGTCTCATTATTGTGTCCATCTTAGTGATGAACATCACCTTTTTCCTAAAAAAAAAAAGAAGGAATTATCTGGTAGTTTCCAAAAGCTGGTTTTTGGTATATGGAGTTGGATGTGTTCTTATATATAGCCGTTTTTTCAGTCTTTGTCAATTTAGAAGTAAGAAGAAAAATTGTTGTTTGATATCATTCTCTGGTTATGGTATTTGGAAGTTTTGATGGCTGTGCAAGAGGAGGCTAATTTTTTTTTTTTTTTTTTGCTTTTGTGCTTTTTGTTCTTCTACTTCCAGCTTAATTAGGCCGAGATGAATGAAACTAAACTGGGATTCTTTTACTTTTCTCCTTTTCTTTTTTTTTTCTATCTGTGCTTTTAGTTCATGGAGTAGAATACGGTTTTGGAGCACATGATAATTCAAGCACAGGTATCTTTGAGGTGGGACCGAAGCAATGCCCTGGTTTCACTTTCAGAAAATCGATTTTAATAGGAAGGACTGATCTTGGTCCTAAAGAAGTTGACGAATTCATGGAGAAACTGGCTCGGGACTACTCTGGGAATAGTTACCATCTGATCACCAAGAACTGTAATCACTTCTGCGATGACGTCTGCATAAAATTGACAAGCAAACCAATTCCTAGCTGGGTTAATCGCCTTGCTCGATTAGGTAAGAGTCTGTTTATGTCTTTTTTTTATTGGATTTTTTCTTTTACAAGTTCGGTATATAAATTATTGCCTTGAAATTAGAAGAATTAAAAATGAGACATTTAATTTTGTGGTGGTAGTGAAAAGGCCAACAGAGCATGAAAGAGATGTAGCTGCAACTTGATTGCTTCACCCTTGGAGTTAGATATATATGAGGCACTCCCCTGAGAACTTATGCTTGCACTCTACTAGATGGCTAACCATCGTGCATTGCAACACTTTTTTAAGTTTAGAAAATTTAATTCCATTTTTTCTTTTCCTGTCAATAGCTTTTGATTTTATTTTTCAATTAATTTTTTCAGATCTTTTCTTTTGAAATTTCTGCTCTGGGTCTTGCAAACTAACATTCTCTAGTTTTTAGTTCAGAATAAGTCCTGATTCTTCTCTTTGTTGTTTTTTCTTTTTGGTCCTTGTGAATTTTGTTTCACTTGCAATGTGCGCTACTCTGATTGCCAGGGAACTCCGAACTGGTTTATGTTATTATTTTTTTATCCTGACATTCCCATAATCGGTATGGTTTGAATAATTGTATATATTATTTGTTGGAAGTGAATGCCCTATAATAGGTGTGTCAAAAACACAGGTCCTCCTAACTAGGTTGATGGGGGTAAAAGGATTGCAATTCAAAATTTGTGGCCATCTTCTCCAAACCCACTTCAAGCTTGATTGATGATCTTGTGTTGTTTATTCATGCTATAGGTTTTTTCTGCAACTGTGTCCTTCCAGCAGAATTGGCAGAAACAAAAATTCGACAAGTTAGGTCTGAACATAAGGTGGCAGATGGAGAGAAGAAGAAGCTGAGAACTACTTCAAATAGATTAATTACTCCATCCACTTCTGTAACTGCTCCTTCTCTGACATCTTGCTCATCAGATTCTGGAAACAAAAGTGGCAGACAAAGACACTGTCTTCCTCCATCTTCGTCTTTACTTCCTGATAGAACATCAACATTGAGGTTGAAGACCTAGTGAAAACACGTTTTGTTTTTTTTAATGTTTATGGTTATAGGGTTTTGAAATCAGCTACAGGCTAGGATAAGGTAGCAGAATTCGATTCTGCCTGCCCTTGTTATGTGGCTTTGATGATCGTGGAAGCAGTTGCCCGCAAAGTTATTGCAGTGTTTCTACTTTCTTGTATAATTGTTAACTGCGGTTTTTTCTTTCCATAATTCTTGAAAAAAGCTCCTTAGATTCTTATTCTGAGAAATTTGTCAGCTTTCGCAACCTTTTTAGTTGTGTACATTGAAATCCTGAAACCTTCCACATGCGTTGGACTTTTTTTAAAAAAAATTTTGCGTAAATTAAAGATCATTGACAGTTCTCCAATTCCAAACAACCATCCTCATATCGTTTGTTACAGTGAACCTAGGATGTTACTGCCGATGATACCCAGTAAATTAAAGAATGAATAGTATCTATACATAGCCCATAGGCCCTGTCCATCTAAGGTTGTTTCTCATGCAAGTGAAATGAGGAGCTAATGCCAATAAATCGTAATCAGTTTTGAGAGTTTAATAAATGAGTATTCATGGTCTTTGTGGTCGTGGACTGTCAATCAACAAAGGAGTAGGGGGTCCAAAACAAGGAAGGCACCATCCGATGCGCGTATATTATAGCAGTAAGAGTTACCTGTTGATAAACCGCTGGCTGCCCTTGCCCTTTATATTACCTTTCTTATGAAAGTATGTAGACTAGGCAAACTTGCCCAAAATCAACGGACCAAGCTCTCAAGCTCAAATGCTCGCCCCATCCGAAATCCGGTAGCTATAAGGAAAATGACATCATTTTGCAAAAAATGATGTCGTTTTTATTTTTAATTTAAAATTTTTAAAAAAAATTAGATCAGATCAGGGTGAGTGGTGCTTCAAACTATTAACAGATAGTTAATTAGATGTCAACTCTAAATATTTCATTAGTCAAGATTAATCAAGATAGTGAGAGTTGTTATTTTGACTTGAAGTTTGTATAAAACAGAGCTAATGATCTTCATTTTTTATGTATGTAAAAGAATTGAGTTTTCATTTATTTTTCATCTAGATTTTTGACTTTAACATAATTTGTTTATAGAACCAAAACTATAGATCCTTCGTTAATATCTTTTTTTAATTTTCTTTGAACATAAAGTTTCTAAAGTTTTGGTTAATGTTCTTCAAGCAAAATGAAGGATATGGTGACTAATATGAATACTTAAATCTATTCCAAATCAGATCATAAGATGAAGGAAGTCAAGTAAAGTATATGGTGATGGAAATCCACTTCAACTACACGGATCAGATTATCTAAGTATGATTCTTGTTACTTCTTTGATTGGAAGTAACTATCTGAGTTGGAATCGATCAATGATGATTGCTTTGAGAGCAAAGATATTGATGGAAGTTGCATAAAACCTGATCAATATGTTCAATGGATGCTTGTGGATTGTATAGTGAGGTCATAGATCTTGAACATTATTTCTAAAGAGATAGTTGAGGCTTTCATTAACACTAATTGTGTAATAGAAATTTGGATGGAGTTAAAAGAAAGATTTTGGAGAATTAAATGGTCGTTTGATATATCAACTATAAAAGGAGATCAACTTTACATCCTAAGGGAACATATCATTAGTGAAATACTTCACCAAACTCGAAAAACTTTAGGATAAGCCTCACTATCTTATGCCAATACCATAGTAAACCTGGGGTGCAATTGTTCAATTTTTATGGGATTAAATGATAGTTATGATAATGTAATAAACCATATATTAGTAATTGACCCTTTACACCAACTATAAATAAAGCTTATTCTATAGTGTGAATGGTAGAAAAGCAAAGAAAGGTTCATATGGGAATGACATAAGGAACAGAAAATAATCCAATGTTGGTCAAAACTCAAAACAACTAGAAGCTAATGTAGGTGGAAAGCAAAAATAGAAAGGAGGATTTATAAATAAGAGTGAGTTGTATTGTAAATATTACAAGAAGAATAGACATTAAAAGGATACTTGCTTTAAATTGCATAGGACTCCAAGATGGTATAAGGAATTATAAGAAAATAGAGGGAAAGCTATTGGCAAGACATTTGTAGCCAATGTAACTTATAAAGAAGCTATTAAGCAAGGATAAGAAGGAACATATCTGGTTGACATGATAAAGCAAGAATTAATAAAGCTGATGAAAGGAAAAGCTCTAAGTGATCCCATCATGGTAAATTTTGCTCATCTAAATGATTTTACAGGTATAATTATATGAAGAGCTATGACTTGTCTTTATTTAATCCAATTAGGATCTTGGATATTAGGCACTGGAGCTTCAAATCACATGTTTATAAATTAAACCTTTTTAATTGATCCTGTTGTGATTGACAAATTCACACCTGTATGCTTAACAGATGGATCCCTAAAGCTTATACATCATATTGGTGATGTTATACTCAATGTTAAAATAATTTTAACTGAAGCTTTGCATATATCTATTATCTGTCAATAAACTTGCCAATATAGCCTTGATTATTTTCAAATTATTTGCTTCTTATTACATATTATAGGACCTATAAACTAAAAGGATACTGAGAGTGAGTAAAGTCATAGAGAGATTGTATACTTTAGAAAAAATTTCATATAATGAAGAGAACATTACATAGTATTCTCTATTTACTCTTAAGGAAGATAAGAATCTTGTTAATTCTATTTCTATGAACTCAATATGGAATTTAAGACTAAGCCATCCTTTTGCTGACGTAATAAAACATATTGAATGTATTTATGATAGAGAGAATGGTCTAGAACACTTTTATGAAAGATTTCCTCAAGCCAAACAACATCAATTGTCTTTTACTTATAGTGAAATACATACTACAGATATTTTCCAACTGATCCATATAGATGTCTAGGGTCTATATAAACAACAATAATGTTTATCTACTGAATATTAGTTTCTTACTTCAGTGGATGATTTCAATAGAGCAACATAGGTTTACTTAATAAGTCATTAAAGTTAAGTTGTTCACATTTTGGAGATGTTTTATAGGATGATTTTTAATCAATTTGGGAAAAGTATTAAAGCTATTATGTCTGATAATGGGACTGAGTTCTTAAGTAATGCTTTTTAGGAAGTTCTTTCTTAGTTAGGTATTATACATCAAAAGTCTTATGTTTATACCCCTCAGCAGAATAGAATAATATAAAGGAAACATAAACATCTGTTGCAGGTTACCAAAGTCTTAATGTTTCAGGCTTCCTTGCCAAGAAAATTTTGGGAGAGTTAATCTTAATAGCCACATATTTCATCAATAGATTGCCTACCTTAATCTTAAATTGGAAAATACCTTATGAAATTCTACATGGTCATCAACCTAAATATGAACTTCTCATAACCTTTGGATGTTTGTGCTTTGCAACCAACACACATCCTTATAAAGATAAGTTTTATCAAAGGGCCTATAGATGTATATTAATGTGATACAGTTAAGGTCAAAAAGCTTTCAATTCATTTGATCTTGATGCCTAAAATATTTTGATATCTAGAGATGTTATCTTTCATGAAACCCAATTTCCCGATAAATTTGTTTCTATTTCTGTACCAAGCATGCATTTACTGTTAGTTTCAGTTAAAAAAGATAACAATTCAATCTATACCTCACCAACGCAATTAGATAAATATGTATCAATTGAAAATGAACTTTCTCCCTTAACTGAGCACAACGATCCTGAATTAGTTGCTTCTCATGACTAAAACAAATATACATGGTTAAATGATTTTATGTCTTAATATGTTCATAATGGTTATGAGTTTATTATCAATATACAATACTTATCTTCAGGTCCAACATCATCTCATAAACCTTTTACTTATCCATACATTAAAACCTCACATTTTACCCTTACATACATGTCATTTTTAGGAAATTTGTCCAATTTCCAAGAACCACAATCCTATCATCATGCAAAGCATAATATAGATTGGGTTAAGGCTATACAGTAGGAGCTCGATGCTTTTAAGGGTAATGAAACATGGGAGTTAACAAGGTTACCAAAAGGAAATAGGGCAATAAGATCAAAGTGGGTGTACAAATTGAAACTAAAACTTGATGAAAGTAATTATATGTTTAAAGTCAGACTTGTAGCAAAAGGATATAACCAGATTGAAGGGATAAACTTTACAAAAAAAAAATTCACCTATGGCCAAGATTGTTGCTATTAGAATATTGTTGGTTGTAGCATCCTCTTATTCATAGTCACTTCAACATAAAAAAAGGTTCTTTTGCATCGTTTCTTGGAATATGAACTGTATATGATTCCACCTGAAGGATATTTGAAGGCCAAAGAAGAAGTATACTAATTAAAAAGGTCCTTATGTAGACTTAAGTAAGAATCAAGATAATGGAACCTTGAATTCAATACTCAGTTGAACAATTTTAGTTTTAACATGATCATTGTATGTTTATCAAACCTATATGTATATCTTTCTTGACCCTTCTTGTGTATGTTGATGTTTTAGTTACGATACTTCATAAGCTAATATAATTACAATCAAGAAACATCTTTATGAGAAATTTACTATTAAAGATTTGAGACATGTCAAGTATTTTCTTGGCTTGGAAATTGCCAGATCTGAGGCTAATACTTCAGTCAATCAGAGGAAGTACATACTGGATATAATCAAAGATGTAGGGCTTCATAGCCAAACCAACTACTACACTTATTGCAAAAGGGGTCAATCTTTCATGTAATGCAAGTTCACTTCTTCTAGATCTTATAAATACAAAAGACTCATTGGAAAACTTCTTTAACTAAGGTTTACTAGACCGAATATCACATATCAAGTACAACAACTTAGTCAATATGTACAAGCTCCTAGTTAGTAGCAATGGGAGGCAACAGTTCATTTGAATTCTTAAAAGGTTATATATCAAATTGGTTATATTCCTCAGTAGATAATTCATTTAAACTTTAAGCCTTTTGTGATGCAAAATGGGTATCTTCTTCATACTTCAGGAGATCATTATTAGTTTATTATGTGTTCTTAGGATCGTCCTAAATTTCCTTGAAAATAAAGAAATAATCAACAGTCTCTAATTCATCAGTTGAAACATAATATAAAAGCACAATATAAAAGCATAGCCTCTACTATTTATGAGTTGCTTTAGATTTCCTATATTCTTTATAATTTTCAGATCTCTTTTCCCCTTCCCACTACAATATGGTGTGATAATCAAGCCCTAATACATATTACAGCTAATGCAGTGTTTTATGAATGCACAAAACATTTGGAAATAGACTGTCATTTGTTATGTGATCAATATAAACATTGTTTCATTACTCCTATACACATCCCCACTAAGCTACATATTGCAGACTTGCTTACTAAAGCATTCACTACTCCTTTCTTCTTATTCTTATTGTCCAAGTTAGGCTTGTTTGATGTTCACCAAGCTCTAATTGGAAGGACAATGTAAAGTATGGCTAATTTATTATAGTTAGCTAATATTTGTAATTATTTAGTCTTACTCAGTATAGTTAGTTAAATGTCAGCTGTAAATAGCTCATTCATTAAGATTAGTCATGATATAAAAGGGACAATTATTTATCTTGAAGTTTGTATAAAACAAAGCTAATGATATTCAATTTTGATGTAGGTCAAAGTACTAAGTTTTCATTCATTTTTTAAATCTAAATTTCTAGTTTTAGTAGAATTTGTTCTTTTTAACTAGCATCATTTCATTATCATCTATTTCCTCTGCTCCTTGGCTTGGGGATAATCATAAGCATAATTCGGTTAATTGACTAAATGATACCAGCCAGCTTAACTGTGACTCTTATCCCAATATAACATGCCCTGTATTATATACTTGTTAGAAGCTTAAGTTAACCAATAACAAATTTCGCATTCCAAATTGTAACCTAATAAAATATATGAAGTGAATAACTTTCAAATATAAGAAGTTTAGCTCAAAGCCATAACAATCATGGATGCTATATTATTAACATTTAGTTTGTTCTTGTAAAAAAATAAGTTGTCATAATTTAAAAAAAAATGACTAACATTGACAAGTAAATAACATTTAATAACCCATGATTCAAAGTCCGTGACCAAAGTGAACATCTCCCTAAACAAGTATATAATAGAGATTGGATCTTTTTTTTTCTCTATAAGGATAACAACGGGCTGACCTCTGTCAATTTTTTTAAAATTAAAAATATATAATAACATATATTTTTTAACTGGGTTCAGGCTTGGGCTGCCCAGATCTATCTGAGGCTCAACTTTTCTAAGTAAAACGATGTTGTTTTATTTATAATAATTGAGTCTTGAGTCAGTTTGAGCCTCGGCCTGACCCATGAGCTGACCCATTGAAAACAACTAAATTTAAGCCCATAAATTAATTATTTAGCATCCCTAAATTTCCATATTGTTGGAGAAAAAAGCCTGCAAAGCGGTCGCTATTGGTCGTTCAATCGAAATGCTTAGGAGTTAGGAGACTAAATTGGCAGCAGAGCAAAAACTTGGCACTTATCAATTCTTTCTCAACTCCATCACATTGACCGAGGAATTGTTTCTGCACCCATCATGCTTCCTATCCTCGTACATAATCACACTTAGTAGGTTACCAACTTTATCAAAATAAGAACAAAAAAGAGGTAGGTTTGCATTCCTTGCCATGTAAGGTATAGTAGACACCTAACTAAAGCATATGTGACATGCTTCTGAATGCGCGTAAAGGAAGGAAAGATATGGGGGCCAGTTACTTCAATCCAATCCAGCCACCATTTACATGGGGATCTATACACCAAATTTGGTCCCTTGTTCATACATGGATCCAGTGTTCAGAAGTACTTTGTGGTTACCAGTTTGCTCCTCACTGCTTAGAACTCGCTTGCTTCTTATCCATAACAATAATGCACAACCAAGTTGCTTCTTTCAAAGTTTCAACATTCCTAAAGGCCAAGGATTTTAAATTATGTGAAATTCTCTTTAAGCTTTTTGGGGTTTGTTGGTACTAGAAGTGGATGACATTAGAGGCAAAAATTGAAGCTACTAGTAGGAAAATAGACAACATAAATTTGGTAACTTAACCATTGTAGGCAATCAGTTACAATATTTGTAGTTAGGGATACCCCAATCACTAGTGTAAAGTGACTTATAACTAGGTACAATAAAGTGGAAAAGATAATTTCATGGGGAGCCAACCTCATAATAACCTTGGGGTGCCAACCTCAGAATAACCCTATAGCAAAACCTACAATCCTAGATGAAGGAACCATCCAAAATTTTCATTGAGTAACTAAGGACAATAAAAATAAATGCTTTTTACCATATTTCAATAATAACAGTATTAAGGAAATCGAATTATGAAGATCTCGTGATTAAGTTTACTACTGTATCCTAGATGTGTAGATTGGGAAAGTTTTAAAATTTGTCTTTGAAAGGTAACAAGGTACTCTACCTAGCAATGTTGAACCAAACTTATGAGAGTGGGTGAAACCAATAATATTAGGGAGTGGAAAAGAGTTGTTAATTGAAGAAGTAGAGAAAGAAATGAATGAAAAGGTTGCATTGAAAGAAAGGAGGATGAGGTTAAAGAGAACAAAAAGGAAAAAGAGTTAAAGAAGAAGGTTGTCAATGAGTACAAAATGTCATTTTCATTCTCGAGCAAACTTAAGAAAAATTGAAAGAAATATCAACTTCATAAGTTTCTAGAGCTATTTAGACAATTATATATTAGCATTCATTTTGTTTAAGCTCCATTATAAAAACCAAAGGTCTCTCTTTCAATAAGAATAAAATTAAGGAGTTAATGAGAATCACTCTAAATGAAGAGTGCTCCACCATTCTTCAAAATAAGTTACTTTAAAAGGCTATAGATCCAAAGAGTTTCATTATCCTTTGTAACAATGCTAGCTTGTTAACTAAAAAGACATTAGTGAACCTAGGATTTAGCATTAATTTAATGTCCTATGATATGTTTAAAGAATTAGGATTAGGTGAATCAAAGCTTACAAAAATGAGCATTCAACTAGTAGATAGGTCAACTAAGTATGTTAAGGACATTATAGAAGAATTATTGGCCAAAATTGATAAATTTATATTTTCTATTGACTTTATGGATTTAGATATGGAGGATCATATAAAGGTTCCTCTAATTTTAGGGCAACCTTTCTTTGTTGCTAAGGAAATTATAGATGTGTATAATAAAAAATTAATTTTAAAGGTAGAAGATGAGGAAGTCATTTTTAAGATAGTTGACCATAAAATACACTATTGATTAAGATAATGCTTTTTTTAATTTAGATGCTTTTGATATAGAAACTTCATAAATTATGCAAAAAATCATCTAATAAGATCCACTAAGAACTTTTATCATACAAGGAGGGATCATAATAGTGCAGCCCTTTTCTACAGAGCTTATGACATCTTTAGAGACTAATAAGCCAAATCTAGGGAAGAACTTTGAGAGATCAAAAGATCGAATGAGTGGAAAGTAAAGTCTTTAATTGAGGATCTACAAGAATTAGAGTTTAGAGAATTTAGAGTACATTTTTGAAATTAAAACTAAGAAATTACTAGTGATAATTAAATCAGATTTAAACTATGACCAAAATGAAAAGTTTCTTAAAGTGTTAAAGGAGTATAAGAAGGCGATTGTAAGGAAAATTTTATAGTATGAAGGGGATCAAACCCTCTTTTTCACCTATAAGATCTTATTTGAAGATGAGTTTAAGCCAATAGTAAAACACCAAACGCAACTTAACCTAAATATAGAAGATATCATAAAGGATGAGGTAATTGAATTATTTGATATAGGAGTTATTTACCATATTTTTGTCAGTTCTTAGGTGAGTCGTGTATAAGCACTATCAAAGAAAAGAGGGATGATGATGTTAACAAATCAAAAGAACAAATTGATTCCTATAAGGATTGTCACTGCGTGTAAGGTGTCTATCAACTATGGGAAGTTGAATGATGCTACCCTCAGGGACCAATTTCCACTACCCTTCATTAACCAAATGCTTGAATAAATATCAGTGTATATGTACTATTATTTCATGGATGGACTATCGGATTGTTTTTAGATCCTTACATCCTTAAAGGATCAAAAGAAGATGATATTCACATATCTAGTCATTATGTTTGTTTATCACTTGATGCCTTTTAGTTTGTGCAATACACATACCACCTTTAAGAGGAGCTTGCTTGAAATATTTAATAATTTATTCAGAGACATTATAGAGATATTTTTGGATAATTTTTTATGTTTTTAGAGATTCCTCTGATTCATGTTTACAAAAATTAGAGAAATTTTTTAAATGAAATGAGGAAACTAACTTGGTGTTCATTTGAGAGAAATGTCATTTTATGGTGAAATAGGAGATAATGTTAAGGCATAAAATCTCTTATAAAAGTATAAAGGTTGATAGAGTTAGGATAGAACTATAAAGATGTGAACTTCATCAATATTGTTAGAGCAATTAAAAGCTTTTTTTGGATATGTTAGATTTTATAAGGGATCCATCAAAGCCTTTGCTAAAAAAGCTAGACCTCTTACCAATTTATTTTTAAAAAGATGTTTTTGTTTAATGATGGTTGATTGCATGTTTCTAATTTAAAAAAAAAGGATAAATAATTCCTCAATCATTATAGTATTAAACTAGACATTGCCTTTAAACTAATATGTGATTATTGTGATTTTATAATTGGTGTAGTGCTTGGAAATACAAAGGATAAGCATTTTCTACCTATATATTATGTTAAACAATTAACAAATGCACAAGAAAATTATACAGCTACTGAAAAAGAGTTGCTTATCATAATCTTTACATTTAAAAAATTTAGATATTAACTTACTATGCCTAAGTTTATAGTTTATACTAATCATTTAGCACTTCGATATCTTTTGACTAAAATCAATGCTAAACCAAGGCTAATTAGATGAGTTTTGATATTGTAGAATTTTGATCTTAAGATTAAGGATAAGAAAAAGTGGAGAAATTGGCGATAGACCATCTATCTTTCCTTGAAAATCTTGCAATGGAGAAGCAAATGGAAGAAGATATAAATGATGCTTTTCAATATAAACAACTCTATCTATTGGATGTAATTAACATAGATACATCTTGGTTTGTTAACCTTACTAACTACTTAGTCAATTGGGTTTTGTTAAAGGGGATGACTCAATAGCAGAAGAAGAGATTCTTCTTTGAGTTAAGGAATTACTTATAGGAGGACTCATACCTATTTTTAGTTTTTATAGACTAGATAATTAGGGGGTGGCATACCCTAAGAAGATCAACATTTTAGGGCATTGCCATATAGGATTAGCTGAAGGCCACTATTGCACAAATAGAATAATGAGAAAGGTTTTAAGAGTAGTCTTTATTAGCCTACATTATTTATCTATACCTAAAGGTATATAGAATATTTTAACTAGTCTCATTTTACAAGCATTATCTCTTATAGGGATGAGATGCCTCAAACTAGCTTTAAAGTTTATGAAGTGTTGAATTATGAGCAGTAATTTTATGGATCTGTTTCTTACACCCTTTGGTAAAAAAATTTATCTTAGCTATTATTGATTATTTCTCAAAGCACGTTGACAATCAAACTTTGCCCACCAATGATGCTAGGATCATGGTTAAATTCCTTAAAAGTTATTTACATGATTTGGTGTACTTAGATTTACAATTAGTGATAAAGGTACATATTTTGTAACCATAAATTTGAAGAAGTTCTTAAACCATATGGTGTGACGCACAAAGTTGCTTCTCTTTGTCATCCTCATATTAGTGGCCAATTAGAAGTAACTAATAGGGAA
Organism: Erythroxylum rufum; assembly: GCA_027478365.1. Taxonomy (NCBI): domain Eukaryota; kingdom Viridiplantae; phylum Streptophyta; class Magnoliopsida; order Malpighiales; family Erythroxylaceae; genus Erythroxylum; species Erythroxylum rufum. The sequence goes on from JANIHZ010000008.1 coordinate 23,426,402, forward strand.
TTAAAAGGGATATTAGAAAATAATATGGAGCACTCTAGGGTAAATTAATTTATAAAGTTAGATGATGTTATGTGAGCTTATGAAACCGTTTATAAAACACTAATTGGTACTAGACCATATAGGCTAGTGTATCGAAAATATTGTCATTTTCCAATGGTATTTGATCATAAGGCATTTTGGGCTATAAAGTTCATTAATTTTGATTTAGATAATGCAGGTGAATATACACTCCAAATTAATAAGCTTGATGAGTGACATAACATGACATATGAAAATTCGAGGATATATAAGGAGAAGGCAAAGAAGTGACATAACCAAAACTTAAAACATCATAAAGAGTTTAAATCCAAGGATCAAGTTTTGTTATTCAATTTATGAGCTTAATTTTTCCTCAGTCCCTTCATTGTTAATTTTTCCTAGGTCCCTTCATTGTCAAACATGTTTTCCCCTATGGATTTGTAAAAATCATAGATCAAGATATAGGTACATTCAATGTCAATAGACACCGGTTGAAGTTATACTTAGAAGGTGATCCAGATTTGAGTGAGATGTTTACAACCTTCATGACCTCGATGTTAGTTGAAATACTCAAGTAAGAAGTCCAACTAAATAACTTATAAAAAATCACATATTGGGAGGCAAGCTAATACATAATTATTTTAATTTTAATTAGGCAATGAGTGTAAATCAGACTCTAACATTTTCATTAAAATAGAAATTGAACCGAAACATTTCAAAGGTTTCAAAATAAACCCTAACATTTACAAAATACTCAAAATAAACCTTAAGTGGACAAAATTTTGGATGAAGTTAAGTCTCTGTCTATTTTATACCACGTTAGTACTGATATCACACATATTTTGTCTTTTCATTCTAATCTATAGATCCCAGTGTGCCAAGTGGATGCCCACGTGTCAGATTTAAGTTAAAATTTTTTGTTTTAAATTCTTAATAAAATTAATTAAACTAATCTAGGTGATGAATCTCCCTAAAAATTATTAAATAATTAACCTTTTATCATGCAACTATGTCATTGATTATTGGATCATCAAAATTCCTATCTTATATTAATAGCTCTCTCGAGACTATTAACAACTAATCTATCAATTAATTAACAGAAATCTTTCTAGTTAAAACCCCTAGGATTGCATTATCAATTTATGAATTCTATTATAAGGTTTGATCCTAATCTAGAGGATTTATGTTATCTATCTCTAGGTTTCATACAAAGGTTTTCTCAATCTCAAATATATGAAATCAAATTGTGCACTAATTTTTTTGAATATATTAGTACAAGAGTAAAAAAACATAATTAAATCACAATAAATCAATTAAAATAATTGCATTGAATAAAAGATTAAGACATATCATATCACAAACTAGGGTCATCACACCTAGACACTAAAACGCATTTAGTTACTCATAATAGAAAAAAATCAAATATAAACATGCAGAAAAACTAATAAAAAACAAAGAGTTAATAATTCTAAATCTCCCTTTATATTCTATTGAATCTTCTTGTAAGTTTGGATTAATGTAGCCTTTTATCTGATGTTAAATTCAAGTTTTCCTTATCTCTTGATCAAAATCGTCACCTCTTTGATGTTTCACCTCTCAAGTTTGCTATAAAATCTCTTTTATTTGTCTCCACTCACTTCCTTTTATAGTAAATTTTAGGGCTTCTGGGACATACATGGTCTACTACACGGGCGTGTGAGAGGCCGTATATATTCAAAATTTCAAAAATTTGCAATTTTACATGGGTATACACACAGTCGTGTATCTCTAAATTGCTTAAAAACTTCATTTTATGCCATGTTTTCATTTGAATTCTTCTCCTTTTGGCTTATGAAAGCAATTATGACCTATAAATGCATTTGGAGATAATTGAGTACCAAAAACACCACAAAAATATAAAATATCTACCAAAATACATCAAATATGGGCATATATTATAGTTAAATATGCATATATCAATGATTGTGGTACCAAATAAAAAGAACGAGCTAATTCTTATAAGAACTATTTATAAATGTTAAATAGACTATATTTCTAATATCATATTAAGTGCATTTTGTTTATATATTTGAGATTTTCTTATTGTTTTTGGTACTTAGTTTATTCCTATTAGGTTTTTAGGTCCTAATTGCCTTCATGGGTCAAAAAGAGTAGAAATCAGAAAAAAATGAGAAAGAAAAGTGAAAGAATAAAGTTGTTCTAGAGGGACACAACTATGTGGAGGTAGACACAACCTTTGTAAGTGATCTAGAAGGGGGGGTTGAATAGATCCTTTGTCTTTTTGTAATTTTCTACAACAAAATCAGAAGTTA
>JANIHZ010000008.1:23460755-23478562 GCA_027478365.1 Erythroxylum rufum
AAGAAAATTTTAATATATATATAATTATTCATTACTCATTGGAAGGCAAAATCTTCTTTCTGAATTATAATATTTATACCAAAATATATATCATATTATAATATTTTGAAGTGTAATTTTTTTTTACATTTCTTAATTATCTCAATTAAATCTCTTGTTGACGAAACTTTTAATCTCATCAAAGTTCTATCAATAAAGTGTTGACATGTTTTTTTTCTCCTTCTATGGGTTCCATCAATATTTTTTTCTCCTTCGATGGGTTCCATCAATGTTAGTGAGAACTCTAGGTGAAACCCAACTCCAAACTTATCCAAAATTCCTAATTTTTTAAAAAATAAGCCACAAAGTTTACCGATAGAAAAATTTTCGTAGGAAAATTCCCTACGGAAAATTATTATTGCCTAAATTTAAAGGAAAATGACGACATTTTATTGTTAATAATTAAATCAAAAATCCGAAGCCCTCCATGTCGTTCTTCTTCTTTTTTTTCATCTTCATTAATCCTCATTCTTCTATCTGCGGTTGTCGTTGCTCATTTTCTTACGTTCTTCCACCAACTGTTTTCATTGTTTTGGGTTTATCGTCTCAAGGTTGGTTGTCCACTTACTGCTCTTGGGTTAATTTTTTATGCTTCATTTTTGTATGTGAACCGTCGTATGCTCGTTGGTTTTATTACTGTGGATTGAGTTGTGAGGGTTTATTTGGGTCATTAATGGGTCATTGACTGTTGTTGTGTGGTTATGTTGATGAATAATGAAAAAAGAAACTAGTTTTGAAACAAACTAGGGATGAATTTATGAAGCGTACCAAGTATTTGGTGAAAGTTCTGTAAGATGTCTCTAACATCATTAACCCATTGACTTTGGCCAATGCATATACATATATGTAGTTAGATTGAGGATGTTTTATAACGTGCATTGTTTTACTAACTTGTGATCTGTTATTTATATTAAATTGAAGTTATTGAAAATCTAATTGCAATTTAAATTTTATTATTTTTAACCCTCCACCAATGTTGAGTATCATGTAGATTTTAAGTATAAAAGAATATTTTTATAACAGAGAATTTCCAACTTCTGATATGTACGTCTTTGTTTACCATCTTTATCTCCCTTGTGTTGGTGCGATCCATCTCTAGATTTTACATACTTATGCTTCATCATCGTTGAAAATCGTGTATGTTCTTCTACTAATAATCTATTTATTTCCTTGATTATAGATAATGAAACTTCTATTTATTTCATTGGCTATAGATAATGAAACTTATATATATGTTCTTTGTCCTCTATTAGGTAACAAATGATACATTCTCACATGTTATTTTGACTTGTGTCGAGGAGACATTGTGATATGTTGAATCTTTCCTTATCTGTTTAGGAGAAAACGGTTGAGAACATTTAGTTGAGTATGAGTCTTTCCTTTATTACTCAATTGGTGCATTGTTTATTATGTTTCCTTTCTTTATCAATTTGTGATTTTTCTTTTTATCAAACTTTGATATGGTCCCTAAAACAAACTTGCATTATTTTTATCTTATATGTACGTACCATTTTAACAACAATACAAATTTGATTGTTGTATGTAAGGTGGACATTTTATTAACATTCTCAATGAAATTTAGTAGTTAGATTTAATAAAATATTAATATTCACTTTATCAAATTTATGAGAGTGTTTGTGTTGATTGAGGTTTATAGGCTTTGAATTCTTTCAATTATGTAGTTAATTTAAGTATGGAGCCTTGTTTCTTTTGGCTCTAGTTTGTAATTTATTGTATAAATTGTGTATTCAAGTTCTATATTGAATTAGGTAATTAGGTGTGGATTTCACCTAAAATACCTTTAATTTTTAGTCTGTTAACCTTTATGCAAACTACACTGTAAACAGGCTAAGTGAGTTTAATTTATAATGCTTCTTTATAGAATAACTGTGATATTACAGACTTATTAATAAAAATATAATGTAATAAAGCATCCTAAGTTGGGGATGGTTGCCATTTCAATAAAACTTCAAAAGCTTATGAGTCATTTCACACTCATCAGTTGCTTAAATCCACCATAATTTTACACCAAGGCATGCTGGCAATTCAAAGATGGCATAGGAGAAAAATATCTCACCTTATTTTCTTGTCTCTTACTAGCCATTAGATAGTATAGTACCCAACACCATAAAACAACTTGGTATGGCAAGATATTAATAGGAATATATAGAACTCTTATGTAGTCTATAACCTACTTAGCTTATGATAATTATGGTGGCTATTAAAATTAGAATTTGAACTAGTATGTTGTTGCAAATATAATTGATTGAAAAATCATTCAAACAACTAAATTCTAATGTGCCTATATTAGTTGAGATGTAATTGCATTATATAAGACAACTTCAGCTCCAACCTTATTTATGATTATCTTTTAAATAGTTATATGTATGTTACAAATTGTTGGACATTATTTTAGATTATGTTAGCCCTTGTTAGATTTTTTTTTGAAAATTAGCCCTTGTTGGAATTTTTAATCAATTGTTTAGGATTATTGTATATTTTCAACTTTATTATTGCAATGTGATGCAATATAATTCCATTGTACATTTGGAATTATATATCTATTTTTTGTATAATTTGTATTATTCAATATTAATGTAATGGTTTGTCATCATTATAAGAAGATTATAATGGCTCAATATGGAGGTATATGGCTTTTTTATAGAAGAAAATTTAAATTAGAACCTAAGTTAACTTATGTTGTCACCTTTGATATGAGTTATAAATAAATATGTAAGATGGGAAAGATTTAAGGTGTCTCCAAGTTGACAAGCATACTATAAGGTACCAGGTTCCAAAAATTCTTTGAGAATTATTAAATTAATTGAAAGTTGTATTAGGCTCATCAACTTAATAAAAATTCATATAATGGTTGATGTGTATGTTATACATAAGTTAGATACACTATTTCTTACACCTAATATATTATATATAACTGGAGGAAAGGAGTTTATTGAAATGAATAAGAGACATCCTCAAAGTAATTTGAGAAAGCGTTGATGAAGATAATCATGGTGAGAAAGAAAGTAATGGTGTTTGGATGGAATCAACTAATAGTAATAAAGGATTCAATGATGAGAACATTAAAGATGAATATGTTGATGGTTTTATTCCTAAAGATGCAAAAGTACATTTTGATCATGAATAAGATGAATTCCAAGCATAAATTCCAGATGACTATTAACTAGTTGAAATTAATTCGCTAATTGAAGTTTTATTTACAGTGATGAATATTTAAATGGAGAGAAGCTTGGCAAACCTTTGCTAAAATCAAGTACAAGTATTAGGTATAAATTGGAACTACACCAAAGAGGATATTGGGCATAGAATTTACAAATATAAAAGAGTTTAAAATATTATATATTATAATATGGAAACAAGATTCAACGTGAGGTGGAAGAAAAGTGAAAGTAATATGGTGGATGTAATAAGAGTTGCATATTGGATATAACAAGAACTAGAAGGTTTTCAAAGTCAAGATATACAATCCTAATCATATTTTTTTAATAACTAATAAACTAAAACTGATGTCTATTAAGTTCTTAATGAGACATTTCAGGAAAAGAATTCTTGCCTGTTATGTATACAACTAAATTGGTTAAAGAATATTTAAAGAAGTTGAATATATTTGTTAACCCAAGCAATTTTAAAGTAATGAAGAGGAGTCCGAGAAAGGAAAAGGCAACATATTTCATTAATAACTATTCCACCTTAAAGGTATATACATGAATTAAAAAGTTAGTAATCTTGGATCTACAATGGACTTACAACTATCAAAGAATCCAAAAATTCTTTGCAATTGATAACCAAAATTATATTTATGTAATGAAATATAAGGATACAAAATTAGTTTTATTCTTTTTTGTTGTAATTTACATGGATTTATATTTGCTTTGAAGTCATATATAGAGGATGGACGTATTAGAGACCAATTTTGAGGCAAATGATTGGTTTTAAAAGAAAGAGTTCCAAAGTCATTTATTGAGTACATGTAGGAGGAATGGAGATAAAGCGATGTATCTCTTGGCATGTGTTATTTTAAAGGTAGAAAGATGTAACACCCAAATACCCCCTGGGAGGATACATGGATGCCACCCAAGACAGTACAAGAATGGAATGGAATGGAATGTAATATTATTACATCGTTTGGAATGGAATGGAATGGAATGTAATATTATTAAAAGAAAGAGTTCCAAAGTTGAGGGTTTTATAATGGAATGGAATGGAATGTAATATTATTACATCGTTTGGGAGGAGGTTTATATTGGAATGAGATGGAAGATGAGGGTTTTATATTACATCATATTCCATCCTAAACAATAAAAATAAAAAAACCTCCAATTTGGGGGGCATAGGATGGAATGCAAAATGATACACTATATTACATTATAAACCCTTCATCCAAACAACATTTCACTATATTACATTATGAACCCTTCCATCCCTTGCAAACAACAAATTTCTAATATTACATCCATTTACGTTCTATTCCATTATAAAACATTCTATTTTATTCCATTCCATTCCATTAAAACTTTACGCCCAACCAAACATAGCTTAACAGTTGTAAAGATGTTATAATAGAATAAAAAAAATATCCAATGCAATATATGATGTATATATTCTTTATATAGTACAAAATAGGAAAGCCTAATAAATCAAGCATCACGTCACAATAGTTATAAGCTGAAGCAAATAAGAAGAGAACACCATGAGCAAAAAAATGTACAATTATTACAAGAATAAGTTTTCTAGTCCAGTGCACATGAAGGATGCAATACAATGCATAATCAATCAAAATAGATGTGATTAAATGTGCATTTAAATATTGACTTTTGGAATAACAATTGGCTTATTTAAACTAACTTTTATATATAAATTCCAATCCATATACAGTTTGATTCAACCATATGTACTTATGTGACAACATGCCAAATCAAATTTCTTAGATCTACCATTCTTTTTATAAATTACTTGTGTTATAGGACAATTACTTAGTTATGCCATTTTATTTTGATAAATTACATGTCATATGTCATATGTCATATGTCATATTCCATATGAAATTGTTTAGCTCTACCACTTATTTAGCAATGTTCTTTTAAAGCTATATGAATGAATTTTATTTCACTACTTACATAACATTTAATAATAATAAGTATTAGTTACCTAAAAACTTTAACATGAATGACTTTAAATTATCGTTGCAATTTAAATCCATTTATCCATACATATAGTTGAAAATAATAACCATAAAAAATACAACAATGATATTACCGTATTCATTAACTTAAACTTCAACTCTTTTTTTCTCTTTTATTAACATATTAATGCCATTCTTCATGAGTTTTATTTTGCTCCTCAATCTCATTAGTTTTCTTTAGTTTAAAATGAAAATCAACTTTAGTTGTACTTGTATCATCTACCATCTTTAATACAGCTATTTCATTCCTTAATATATGAATCATTTTAACAATCCTCTTAGTAAGTTTGTCATTGTATCTATTGAAAAAAAAATCATATCTCAACTTATAAACAACTTAGGTTATAATTTTTGCATTAGAAGACATACTCTTTAATTTGTAAAAAATAAAAACTCACTTACTGAATAATTATGACATTTGTAAGATCTCTTTGAATTATGATTGCTCTATAAAATCTTTAATGAACAAACCATATCTTAAGTGTTTAAATTAAATGTTGCATTAGTTAATAATGAAAATTTCATAAACGTTGCTAATAAGAACCTAACTAATAAACATTATAAGTTTACTTGCAGTATTTGTTAGTTTGCTCTCAATATTTGAAAACAATTAGAATAATATGACATAGCTTTGGGAACTGGAAGTGCAAGCTTGCTCACAACTCTTAAAACAAAGTTATATATTGAATATTGTAGAAAGATTTTCTCCTTTCTTTTTTATTACCCACTACCCCAAAACCGTCCCTTTCACCCCCTAAACCCACATGCTTTATTTTCTCTTCATTAATACCGCTACCATCATTATCAATAGTAGAAGTAGAAGCATTGTCTTACTCTTCTTCAAATTTCCATTAGGGTTTGGTTGCATGTGTATGAGCATATGTCAAAGAATGTGGACATAAAACTATCACCATGTATAAATATGGACTTGAGCAACATATACATGACACTTACCTATCTAAAAAGGGAGACACAGTTACATTGACACTATAATAAATGAACTCCTAGAATGAAATAGCATTTGTTATAAAAATGAACTCTTAGAATGAAATAGCATTTGCTACTTCATCAACAAAGATGCATTCTTTGTAGGCATGTACAGAAACAATAATTAAGATTATACTAAGCCTTCTCATTTAAAAATAAAGAATAAGGATAAGTATTTAAAAATAGGGATGGCAATGGGGTTGGCCTATGTTTTTTTAAAATTAAAAATATAGAATAATTTATTTTTTGAATTAGAGTAGGGTCTGGGTTGCCCAAACCCAAGCTTACCTAAGGTCCAATTCTTTTAACTAAAACGATGTTGTTTTGCTTAGAATAATTGGATCTCGAGTTTGTCCCCATTGAAAATAACTAAATTTAGACCCATGGCCAAAAATTGCCATCCCTATTTAGAAAGCTACTTTTGGATGGATTGAACCAATAACCTTGGATTTAGACTTAAGAATGAAATAATCAAAGCCAAACTTCCAAACTAATTCCAGTATAATATTGAAGGTTGATTATTCCACTTTGAATGTAGGTCATGTATCAAAATTCTAGCAAATTGTAGAAAATGAAGAAGAATAACTTACTTTAGAAACTCTAAGGAGTCACACCATTATTGGAGATTAGTTGAACCTATGCAAAGGAGATGAAGATAGTTGATAAGAAAATGTCAAAGTGCAGAAGATGGTGATGTTGAATAAGACTATGGTAAATGAGTTTAGGCATTAGGAATTTTAGGGAATTAAAGATGGATTTTGCATGAATTAGGGATTACTAGAGAGATGTCAATAAATAATAAGTATTCTGGCTGAACTTAGACGTGAGTCTCATTAAAGTCAGATGAGTTCACATTAACACTAGTAGAATAGTAAAAATATGTCAAATAATTTTGAAAATATTATGATTCTTTTTTATATAAATTGAAACATTAAAATTGGACTTGTATTTTAGTATGAACATTAAAATTTAAAATAAATTAAATAATAACTTAAAGTAAAAGATTGAAGATGTTTCCAAATTTGAATGTAAAATCAGTTGACATAGCTATCATAAGCACATGCAACGCTTTAGGTGAGTAGAACCATGTAGCAAGAATTGACAGAGCCTGGAGGAAGAAGTAAGTGAAGCATGTAGTGTAATAGCTTAACAAATCAACCACCACATTATGAATATATTTATGTATACAATGATTTATACATATACAACTTCAGACGCCTGCTTGGCTAGTTGAACATAAAACTTCCTTTTCATACACCCCAATTCAAGTAGGATAAAAGAGATGATCCAAAAGGGGGGATTATCTCCATTCTATAGCCTAATATTAACTTTGTGAGGCTGAGCTCCAATCAAAAAGTTAATGATAATAATCCTGTTGGAAATTTCCAACTATCAAATGATGGAAATTTTAACAAAGATAGTAACTAGATTCTATAGCTTTGAGGCATGTATAAACAATATAATTAAAAAATTACATGTTAATGGTGTTGAAAGTTGACTGGAAGCTATGGTTCTCTGCCACACAAAAAACCAAACATAACAGAAAATAGAATACCTAGATTTGTTGAATCTAACTTACCAATTTTTCACACACACCACTACAATGCCGTAAAAAAAAAACCCACACTACAAGCTAGAAGACCACCCTCGAGAATATATCAATTAGGTTAAAGCAATCACATTGTAGTGAATCATAAACTCAATAGGTAGGCTTAGGTGAAATTTATAAATGGATCTAAGAGCTCATGGTAAGATTAGTACTATAATGTTCATCCCTTAAATGGCCTAAATGATACAAGCATATACTAAAGTTATGTTATTTCATAACAATTAATTCAACATCAAAGTCATTCTCAAGCCATGTGCAAAGACTTCTATAAAATTTTAGGTAAATGTTGATGGGTTTGTTTTTGTCTGATTCAATACACGTGATGTCCTCAAATTCGTCTTTTAGTATACTTTTTAAAATAGTATATTTCTTGTACAATTAATGAAAAGAACATAGTATTACTTGTGTAATAATTCCATCCGCCATAATTTTCCATTCGTGGAGAAATGGCAAGAAGAAAGCACTTAATTGTTGTTAAAGAGTTCCTTAGCAACTTCCTCCCTGGGCTGGGATTACGAGTTTGTTGTTAATGATATAGTTATAAAGTGGATTTATTCAGACTTCCCAAGTTAAGAACAACAACAGTCCAATTGGGGTGAAGGATAAGCCGTTCGTACACAACACAATTGGAAAATGTGGACAAAGAAAAAGGCCCAACTTCATATCCAGAGTGGACTAAGAATGAATGAGGCCTCATGGGCCTCTAGTTTGTTTTATAAAAGGTATCACGTTTCGTTTCTTCAAGGAGGGTTCTGTTGTTCCTGTCTCTGTAGCCGATCAAACGAAGCGAAAATGGTACCGTTTATTTCTCCATTTCCTCTTCTTTTTAATTTGCAATAAGTTCTATTTTTGGGATACGGGTCGTCATGTATATCTCTTCGTAATTATGTATGTGTTTATGCGCAGCCTTCGCACAAGTCATTCATGATCAAGAAGAAGCTTGCGAAGAAGATGAGGCAGAACAGACCCATCCCTCACTGGATTCGCTTGAGAACGGATAACACCATCAGGTCTGTCTCTTTTCTGTGAACCCCTTTTTATACTTTCAGTTTAAATTTAGATCCGTGTAAAAATGGAGACCCTTGTTTACTTGAATTTTTCCTTTTTTTTTTTGGCAGGTATAATGCTAAGCGCAGACATTGGCGTCGGACTAAGCTTGGGTTTTGAGGTGTGTCTGATGGGCTTCGTAGGTTTGGCTCTTGAATCAATTTAAGGACAACTGGATGTTGGTTTTGTATTAGGGAATGTATTTGTATGGGAATAATTGTGAATTATGAATTTAACAATTCTCAGTTTCAAAATGCTGGTTTCTCCTCCCTCCGTTATACTTCCCTTGGTTATTGGATTTGGCTGTTTGCGCTATGCTCTTACTCTTTTTGTCTATGTTTCTTTTGTGATTATGATTGCAATGCTGAGTATTACCTCGAATTTAAGTTTGGTTGGATGTTAGATTTTTTACGGAATAGAATGGAATAGTTGAGAGTCTGCGAACGGTCATCTTTTATTTTTCTGTTCATTTTAAGAAGTTAAAAAAAAAGATGTGTCATTTTTTGCAATTAACAGATTATCACAATCTATATATCTGTAAAAGATATAAATCTGGGGTTCAATTTCGAGATCGGGTCCCAACACATTCCATCTTTAATGTTTATTTTATTTCAAAAACATGTCACCAACATTAATTATAAAATGTAACTATTTTATATTTGAAACTGTCTTAAAAATTGTAATAAATTAAATTAAATTTGTTTTTAAAAATTATAATAAAATTTATATTTAAAAATAAATGTTTGTCACTAAATTTGCTACCAAAACAAAATCGTCACAAAATGTTATTACCTACGTTTACAAGAACGTCTCTAAAAATATTTACCTACAACAAATAATTAGTAGCTAAAACTATTCTACTATAGAAACAAAATCGTCAGTAAAAATAATTACCTACTACTGTGGTTTTGTAGGTAAAATCCTTTATCTACGAAACATATACATCGAAATTCATATGTACGATATTTTTGGTTCTCATTGGTTATAGGTTTACTAACGAATATATTTTGTATCAAAACTCTTTCTGCGACGATTTAAGAAAACATTGCCGGATATTATTTTTCTACCCGAATTTAGCGACCATTAGGCCGACAATTGTTTTTCATCTCAAATTATTATTTCACACAATTTTTTAATATTTAGCGACGTTTGAATTTGTCGCCATTAAGATTATCTATTATAGTGTTTATAGGTACTTTGGAGGCAAAGTAGTGCCAACTAAGCATAGGTGTAAGACATTTTAAATTTAGTGTATTCTTTATAGATATAGTGCTAACTAAGCATAGATGTAAGAAATTTTAAATATAGTGTATTATTTATAGGTACTTTGGAGGCAGATGTAGTGCCAACTGAACATAGGTGTAAGACATCTTAAATACAGAGATAACAAGGAACAATTTTAAATTATATTATACAGTTATTTTTCTATTTTGTATACAATATCCTATGTGGGGAGCTTATAAAAGAAGAGTGTAAGGATAAAGTAAGGAGTATAATCATTCTATTTATAGATCGACGGATCCCATGGAGAGTCCTTAATTAAAGAATGTTAAACCAAAAGAGGTTATGTTTAATATTTTGATGATAAAAATATAATTACTACTAATATCTATTTTCGAAGATTAAAAGAGTATAATCAAATTATTCAAGCATACAAATTAATTGGTCAGATACATATCATAAAGAAAAGTGAATCACCAAGTGACTTTTGCACTCAAAAGGAAGGGAATGAATCATGAGTTTCAAGAATATTCAATTCAAGATCCTTTTTCCAAATGAAGTTCAGCCCATACTGCCTATTGCTCCATGTGAAATAATTATCCCTAGCTAGTATATCAACTAGGTGAGCTTCTTCAACACATTTCGTTAAATTTAGACAAGGAAATACCATAGATCTAGGGACTTCTACTTTGTCCAACTTCAATAGTGAGTTAAAATCCCCTCTAATGACACAAGGAATATTTATAGAGGTTGCTAAGGTGCTTGATTTGGTTCCAAAGAAAACTTCTCAGGTAAGATGTATTAAATGCATACACAAAGGAAGTGCAGATGGAATGATTAGAATTCTTATCTAAAATTTCCAGATTAAACAATTGCTAAAAAATGAAATTTATACAAACAAAAACCAACTATTTTCCATTCGAATGAAGACTATGGTTAGTAATCTCTTTCCAAATGGTTGGAAAATATTAGAGCAACCTTTCATTCCCCTTTCAAATTCTTATCTGCAAAAAACTAGAAACTTGAACTCTTTTTATGTATAACCAAATATAGCACCCCTAACATTCCATAAGAGAATTTTTATTGATTTCGTACCTGTCAGAACACTCGCCGAAATAACATCCTCTGACACATCAGCCCAATAACACAAAAACGCAATGCCACAGTAATCACGTACAATGTGCATAGAAAGGATAGTTGGTTACAATTTCCTTTTTGTTGTTTTTTCATTTCTACAGTATAATGTCTTTTTTTCCTTCTTCGTTGTTTGTATAAAGACATGTACAGTGACATTTGTTTTCCTATATGAAAAACGAGAGTGTCCTCTCAAGTTCCCCTTTTACTATCGCTTACCATAGTTTTGCATGGTATTAGAGCGGGACATACCTTGACCTCTTAACAATACCCATATCGTGTCTCACAACAAAGAAAGTGACAGTGAAATCAACACACACAGTAATGACGCTGAACTTGACTCGTACTCCATCGCAGCGTCTGAAAACCCAAGGTGTGTCTTAGTGACCTCACTACTTGATGGAAATAACTACCTATCGTGGAGTCGATCTATGAGCATTGCGTTAGGAGCTAAAGACAAGATGGGGTTTGTAAATGATAATATCAGCAAACCAGAAAATAACCCATCCCTCCTCTAGAAGTGGCACACTGCAGATAAAATGGTAAATTCTTGGATATTAAACTCCATTAGCAAAGAAATCGCTGACTCCTTTCTAGTAATCACGTCTGCTAGAGACTTGTGGGAGGAGCTGATGTCTAGGTACGGAGAGAGTGACGGGACACATATTTACCAGTTAATGCAAGAAATAGGAAACTTAAGACAAGGGAATGGGTCGGTGACTGCATACTTTACAAAGTTAACAAAATTGTGGGATGATTTGAACTCTTTGATGCCTTTTGCGAGGTGTGCTTGTGAAGCAAATGACAAAAACAGATCTGTGGAAAATAACATAAGGCTTGTTCAGTTCCTAATGGGGTTAAGGGAGGAATATAGCCATGTGGTAAGTCAGATCATGTTGAATGATCCATTACCACAAGTCAGTCGAGCCTACTCTATGATTTTGACAATAGAGAGACAGAAAAACATATCGTAGAACCACGGAGAAGGAGGACGCCACATGAATGTAGCTTTGATGGCTAAGTCAAGAAGTTATAAAAGAACTGAGAGTAGAGATAGTGGTAGCCCAAGAAATTACAACAGGAGAAAATTTAATCCCAAAAAAGAGGACAAGTATTGTGAACACTGTCATGAAAAAGGGCACACCATTGACACCTGCTTCAAACTGCACGGAATACTAGATTGGTTCAAAGAGTTAAAGGAAAAAAAAGAATAGAGAAAAGAGTCACCATGCTGCTGCCATAATGGAGATACCCATTGACAATAGACCAGCAATCACAAAGTCGATTGAGAAGGAGGTGGATATCAACATACTTGCCCAACAAGTGAACGAACTAATGAGGTGCATGAGAGGTAAAGGTAACGTAGAAACCAACCATGTTGCTTTTAGCAATTTTGCGGGTGAGAATCCATCTCTATATGACTCAAATAGTGCTTCGTATGACAAAGGTTCATGGATAGTAGATTCAGGTGCATCTGCCCATATGTGTTCAGACATAAAAAAATTACTATTTCATAAAACCTTCTACCTTGTTTGGTTCTGTAACTCTGCCTGATGGAAACACTAAACCAGTAAACATCACAGGTAGCGTAAAACTGAACCCAGAAATAACCATCAACAATGTCCTCCATGTGCTAACGTTTCATCACAATTTATTATTCGTGCAGGACCCATGGACTGATTATGTGGTGGTAATTTGCGAGAAGGAGGCAGCAATCTATAAACTTACACCACAACATTTTTTACCAGACAAAACACTGAAAGGTCCATCTTTGCATTTTTATTTAAACAATTCTATTGTTTGCAATGTAACCAACGAATTTGATATTTGGCATCTATGTTTAGGACACGTATCCAAGAAAAAAATTATGCATATTCCTTGAATAAAACATTCCAATTCCATTTTTTTATATGATATCTGTCCCCTTGCCAAACAAACCAGAAAACTCTTCACGACACATTCCATAACTACAAAAAGAGCTTTCGAACTACTGTATGTTGAGCTTTGGGGCCTATTTCGCACACCGAATTTGGATGGGTTTGAATACTTTGTTACCTTAGTGGACGACTTTACTCGAGCCACATGGACCATCTTGATCAAAATAAAAGACCAAACTTTGAGTGCCTTAATTAATTTTATAACCATGATCGAAAAATAGTTTTCTAACCCAGTCCTTGCGATTGAAACCGACAATGGTAGTGAATTCATAAATACTCCATGCCACGAGTACCTTGCATCAAAAGGAATAAACCACCAAAAACATGTGTTTACACACCCCAACAAAATGGGGTTGTCGAACGAAAACATAAACATTTGCTACAAGTAACTCGGGCCCTTCTGTATCAGTCCAAATTACCCAAACATTACTAGGGGTAAGCCTTGTTAACTTCAACCTACATCATAAATAGACTACCCACCAAAATCTTATCCTAGGTATCCCCATATGAAAGATTATACAATAAAGCCCCCACATACGGCCACATGAAAACTTTTGGGTGTGTATGTTATGCAACAAATACCAAACGACACAAAGAAAAGTTAGAACCCAGAGCCACCAAATGTATTTTTCTTGGATACGCGTCGGATAAACGAGGTTACAAATTACAGGATTTACAATCAAAACGCATCATAATTAACAGAGATGTTGTCTTTTATGAGACGAAATTTTTACAACCACTAGACCAACCCCAAAATATACCCATACCACAAATACAAATTCATTTTGACCAACAGGACCCATTCCCACATGAAACTACTCAACCCACTAACCACTTTACAACCAGCCTAACTATACCGAGTCTAGCACCTGGCACTAGAACCTCACCTTTCCCAACTATAACAAGTCCCTAAACACCACCTGGCTCCACTACCGAAAGCTCACCTTTCCCAACCAGCACCGACAGCCATCATTCTTTTAAAAATCCCATAGCTGATTCACCACCGCAGCCTTTACGTATCAACACCAGAACATGCTCTTGACCCTTCTACCTTGACGATTACGTCTCCCTTGTAACTCCCACTCCTCCTCTTACACATACTGCCACCGCCTCTTCAATCCAGGTACCCACTGATCTCTTTCTTTCAAACACATACACCTCCTTCATCGCACATGTTTCTGCTGAATATGAACCTTTGTCATATGAAAGTGCTCGACAGGACCCATTATGGGTAGAACCGATAGATGGAGAAATTGAAGCTTTAGAGCTCAATCACATATGGACCCCTACAGTATTACCAATCGAGAAAAGAGTTCTATCCACAAAATGGGTTTTAAAATCAAGCACAAGTACAACTCAGATGGTTCTGTGGAAAGGAGAAAAACCAGATTAGTCGTCAAGGGCTTCAATCAAACTGTAGGGATCGACTATTTTGATGTTTTCTCTCCTGTCGCCGAAAACACAACAGTACGAATTTTACTCGCGGTCGCAGCTTCACTTAACTGGCCAGTACATCATTGTGACATCAACAATGCATACTTACATGGGCATATCGATGAAGAGATTTATTTGAAACCACCACCTGGATACAATAAAGTTTTACCCGGACAAGTCTTGAAGCTCTAAAAGTCTTTATACGGTCTTAAACAGGCAAGGCAATAATGGAATAGGGAACTCACCACAAAATTGACCAAGTTTGGTTTCCACCAATCCACATTCAATGCTTGCCTGTTAACAAAAGGTATTGGTGATAGCTTTCTTGCATTAATCATGTATGTAGATGATGTGTTAATTGCTGGTCCATCTGAGTTCTTGATATTTACCATGAAGTGTTTCCTACATAGTGAATTTACTATTAAAGATATGGGGAATGCGAAATACTTCATTGGAGTGGAAGTTGTGAGATTACCTGCAGGTATGATCCTCTCACAGAGGAAATATATATAAGATATTCTCAAAGATGCCCACCTCACTGATCTCAAATCAGCCAGAATCCCTATGCCGCAGGGCACCAAGCTGACTATAGATGAGGGCACTTTATTATCTAATCTAGAATGCTATAGAAGGATCATCAGATAACTTCTCTATTTCAATTTCACACGGCCCGACATTACCTTTCCAGTGCAACAAGTAAGCCAATTTACTCATGAACCATGCCAACCACATTGGCATGCTTTGGTTCATGCTTTGAGGTATCTCAAAGGCTCCATACATAAGGGATTATTCTACCCAAGTCGAAATGGTGAACCACAACTCTATGCATACTCTAACGCAGACTGGGCAGGATGCACCTTTTCTCACAGATCATTGACTGACTACTGTGTATTCCTCGGTCATTCCTTGATCTCATGGAAAACCAAAAAGAAAAGCACCATTATTCGTTGCTCAGCCAAAGTCGAATACCGCAGTATGGCGAGCTCATGATGCGAGCTCCGGTAGATAACCTACATTTGCCGTGATTTGCAACTATCGGTAAAATTACCTATCCCCTTAAAATGTGACAACACTGCAGCTATCCATATTTTGGAGAATTCGGTCTTTCACAAGCCGAAAAAACACCTCGACGTCGATTGCCATCTCGTCCGCGATGCCATTAAGGAAGGATTCCTCAACACCACTCACATCCCATCCATACTACAGCTTGCCGATCCCTTCACCAAACCTTTGGCTACCATAGTTTTTGATGACATACTTCGTAAGTTAGGCCTGATAAACACAACCCAACTTATGGAGAGGTTGTCAAAACACTCGTCGAAATAACATCCTCTGACACAGCAACCCAAATAACGTCCTCTGACACAGCAGCCCAATAACACAAAAACGCAATGCCACAGCAATCACATACAATATGCATAGAAAGGATAGTTGATTACGATTTCCTTTTTGTTGTTTTTTCATTTCTACAGTACAACAACTTTTGTTCCTTCTTCGTCGTTTGTATAAAGACATGTATAGTGACCTTTTTTTTCATATATGAAAAACGAGAGTTTCCTCTTAAGTTCCCCTTTTACTACCACTTACCATAGTTTTGCAGTACCTTTTTTGGACTACTCTTTTTTTTTTGTTGGTCCTCATCTTGTTAACAATTTCAAAGTCTTGATCTGCATTCCCAAATTGATTATTAGTAGCAACAACTCTTGGACTTGAATGATCAGCATTGGAGTCTCTGAAATGTTCTACTCACACGCCATTTGATCATCTTTAGCAATAACTATTGGACTTGATTTATCCATGCCAATAATTCCTGTTGGAGCCTCAGATTTTTTTTCCTCACACATTACTTGAGAACTCCTCTCCTATAAAAACAAATGCCATAATACGATAGTTTAAAAAACCAGACTCCCCAATTTCACTTTTTTTGGACATTACTTCTATGTGGGAGTTAAACCCCTCCTTGTCGCTGGTATGATCACTCTGTATATAAGGAGTAATAGCTTCTAGTTTTCCTTTAGAAGCTACTAGCTCATAATCTTGTACACCCCTATTTAGAATTAAATGAATAGATTCATTTTTAGCACAATCTACCACATTAACATCCTCCTGAGGTCTAATCTCTATATTTTTGCTACTGCCTTATAGTTGCATAGTAACATTATTGTTTTGCTCTGAACTTTGTTGTACATTACCCATCAACTTTGAAAGTCACCTGATATGAATACTTTACTTATTAGCCTCTAGATTTTCTTGAGAATAGGTTGATGTTTCCATGCATAGGATACCTTGAGCTAGTCTTCCATAGTTTATAATTCTTTATTGCGTCTTATAAAAGGTATAACTTAAGATAATTCAAACATAATAGTGACTATGACATATATTCTTACAAAATTCACTCTTTTCATTTTAGCGGTGATTTAATCCATTTATATAGGCTTTCTAATATAACTAGCTAGATAATTCAACCCACTTGTTGTCCAATATTCCAAAGGTACTTTGTGAATATATATCCATATACGTATGTTCTCTTTTTTGAGCTCTTCAAGCTTGATACTTGACCTCCAAAGTTGGAGAAGTAAAGGTTTATTAAGCACACCAACTTGTATGATCTTCTTGGCATCTTCAGGGGTAGCAAATTTGAACAGATAAACATCCTCATTATTGACAAATACATTCAATAATCTACGTTGTTTCCTATGGTGTTGAGCCCACTACTTCATAATAGTGAATGCAACCCTTTTACCAAGAAAAAAAATCCCAACAAGGTAAAGTTCCATCTACTAGCACCTAATTTTAGTATCTTTATAGGTGGAGACATAATTCTCTAGTCTATAACCTCATTGGAAATAATTTTAGGTTCATCTCCAGTTTTGGATCTCTAGCAACTTGAACCCATGTATTTCGAATTCCTTAGCTATCTCTACATTCTACTTAGCATATGGACTAGTAATGTCTATGTAGGTGGAAGGTGCAGCAAACTGGGAAATTTTGGTGTTCTGGGGAAAGAAATCATTTTCCATTGGTTAAAAGAAAGACCTAATGGATAATAAGAGTTCTATAGGAACTATAACAACCTAATGGATGCAGAAGATGGCAAAATAGGCATCAAGAAGAAGGTGTGTAGCGCCCCCTCACCGTAGGGTACACAACGGGAAACCCGAAGGTCGCTCCGACGAGTATCCTACGATGAAGGTGC
>JANIHZ010000008.1:23512822-23524747 GCA_027478365.1 Erythroxylum rufum
ATTTTAAAGTTGTTTCTTCGTATAAAATTTTAATATTTTATTATATTTAATCATAAATATTCAAGAAAAAATAGAGTGAATAAAAAATGAGTAGGATATGGGTATCTATGGTTCGGCTTTTACTCTACCCATATTCATATCTATTATTTATGACTCAACCCATATTTATCAATTTTTATAATTTATTTCCTATATTTAAATTTATTGGATTGAGTAGTGCAAATATTAACCGGGTTAAGAAATCACTGATATCCTACTCTCGGGCCATCGTGTCAATCGCCCACTTTTCACTTGTTTCTCGCTACATTTTATTTTTTGAACTTATTATCACTCCTACAGCTCCTTCATCAATCTCTTCCTTTGCCTCCATCGCCAACGCTTTTCAGGGTTCTTTCTTGGTCCCCTTCTTATTGATTCAATATTTATACACTTGCTGGTTTTCATTAGATCGAACAAGAATTAGCCTTTCTGATCTTGCCTTTTCTTTTACTTTCGTCAATCTAATTATTCAAAAGCTTTTGTCTTTTGACCCAGACGGCTTCCACAATGCTATGCTCAGCTTCGGCTTCGCCCTCCCCTTCTGCTTCACTCTCCGTCCCCGAGACTTTCAAGGCATTTTATTTCTCCTAGTAGTTTGTTTGTAAATTTTTGGGCTCCTTTAGCTCGCCTCCCGTAAATTTTATGGTCTGTGGCTGAGGAAATGTAGGAAATTGATTGAATTGCAGACCTTAATTCATGAAATTATCCAAGAATAAATACCCCACTTGGGGAAACCAGATGCAAACAATTCTTGCTTAATTGATTGTCATGATAATTGATCTTATTGACATTCATATCAACTTCGTTGTGTTTATGTGGTGGATCACAGTTTGTATTTTTACTTTTGGGCAGGGGAAGTTTACACTTCAAAGTGGTAGCCTCAGAACATGGATTGATAAGGATCAAGGCAATTCCTTTAAAAAGACAAACCAAATCGTATGAACTGCTTTTCCAAGTTAGAGAAATTCTGCTTTATATTTCGGATGGTCTTGTTTTGGTTATAAAGTTTGTCATTTCCATTTCGTAGTCTGTTGGAAGAATAGCTATGACTGTTTCTGTCAATGTATCTCGCTTTGAGGCCATAACAATGGCTCCGCCTGATCCAATTCTTGGAGTATCTGAAGCGTTTAAAGCAGATACTGATGCAAGGAAGCTCAACCTTGGAGTTGGGGCCTACCGAACTGAAGAGCTTCAGCCTTATGTGCTTAATGTTGTTAAGAAGGTCATCTTTCTCCTCTCTGGCAAATCCCACTTTCTCCTCTCATTGGCAAATCCCTCTCATTGGCCCCTCTCTAATAGTCCAATTACCTAAATGCATTAACTTGTTGAAACCTTCTAATCTTCCAGGCTGAGAAACTTATGCTGGATAAGGGCGAAAATAAGGAGGTATAAAATACTTTTGGCTGTTAGAGCTATCTGATCTCATAATCCCCACTTGTTTAGGTCCCTGAAATTTGTCAGTTTATGCAGTATCTCCCAATAGAAGGCCTGGCTGCATTCAATAAGGTGACAGCGGATTTATTATTTGGATCTGAGAACCCAGTGATAAAGCAACAAAAAGTATGTGAAGATCTAGAATTATTGCCTCTTCTGAAAGTTAGTAATTTATTGAACAAACATTGGGATAATTATTCAGTAAACATATTTTGAAAAACTTTGCAGGTTGCAACAGTTCAAGGTCTTTCAGGCACTGGTTCTCTCCGTTTGGCTGCAGCTCTTATCGAGAGATATTTTCCTGGAGCAAAAGTTTTAATATCTTCTCCATCTTGGGGTTTGTCTTATCATTTTCCAGTAGGTTTTGCTTAACTGGTCTCAAGGAACCACCTTTTACTGTCTACCACTTAATTTGCAGGCAATCATAAAAACATCTTCAATGATGCTCGAGTTCCATGGTCCGAATATCGATATTATGATCCAAAAACGGTTGGTTTGGATTTTGAAGGGATGGTTGCAGATATTAAGGTTAGGCCTTAAAACTATAATGTCATGTTGCAGTTTTCTCCACAAGTTTCTGCATTAGATTAAAAACATAGTTGTGACCATCCTGAAGAATTTAAGTGTGAAATTTGTAGCTGGTCATGTGTAGATGAATTTCATTTGAACCTGGAAATTTAATTTGTAATAATCAAGATGATGAATTTGGATACATCTAACATTATCACCAGCCTAAAATAATCCACCAGAATATCTTGGTGGCCTTCCATGTCACCATACAAAGTTTACATTGTGGTGTTCTACACCTTTCTGCTAATTTCACCTAACAGAATCTGATATAGTGATTGTTATTATACATAAGATCAGTTAATTATGCAAATTTAAGTTTATCATCCCTGTTTAAGTCCTGCAATCACCAATTAGTTTAATTGATAACTGCTAGATCCTCTAATACAATAGTCTCTTCAATTATTTCTCATGCAGAATGGTTTTTCCCCTTGTCTTAATTTTCAGAGTGTAGAGGAGTGTGTGAAGAGAGGGCATATGCTTGGTAGTAATTTACTAGTATATGTCACATGAAACAGAAAAAGGGCAAGAAGAAGAAAAGAAAAGGAGATGAATGAATGGCTTACAGTTTTTCTGTGAAAGAGTTGCTCATTTTGATTGGCTTATTTGTGCTATACAGGATGTAAATTATCAGGAATTGTTAGTCCATTGATCAAGTTTTCATGTGAAGTTTCTGCGTTTCATGTATTGATCTCTTAATGCAGGAAGCCCCTGAAGGATCATTTGTGTTGCTTCATGGCTGTGCTCATAACCCAACCGGGATTGATCCTACCCCTGACCAGTGGGAGAAAATTGCTGATGTGATTCAAGAGAAGAATCATATACCATTTTTTGATGTTGCTTACCAGGTATGAATTAAGATCTGTTACCAATTTCTGCTTCGTTGCTGACCTGTGTAAACCTGAAGTGCTTGATTTAGAAGGATTACTAGGTGGGATCAGCCATGTTACCATGTTGATTAACGAACCAACAATAAGTAGATGACAAACAATAATAAATGAAGGCCACCCTTAAAGCAAAAGGTATAACTGGTATTTCACTCCTAAGTTGGGCACAATTTTCGCTAAGTTGTGGCATGGTTTTCTCTTAGGGCCATCTGTTATTATCTTGTTGGTTTTCACTGCAAATCACTACGATGTGGTGGGACAGTCCAATATAATAAAATTTGGTTTGAGAGCATACACATGTGGTGCTTCAGACTACAAAAGATTCTTTATCTTTGACTCTGATGTTGTAACTTTATCATAGGATCTCAAACTGTCAAGCAACTAATTGGACTGACGTCAATCTAAATTCTCTGATGTGATTAAGGGGTTTGCTAGTGGAAGCCTGGATGCAGATGCGGCATCGGTGAGGTTGTTTGCTGCACGTGGTACGGAGCTTCTGGTAGCTCAGTCATACAGCAAAAATTTGGGCCTTTATGCAGAGAGAATTGGAGCAATCAATGTTGTCTGCACATCTGCAGATGCTGCAGCAAGGTGAGATAAACCTGCTTGCCAAGTTATGCTTCTTAATTTCTTGACTGAGATTTGGATGACATAACTGTTGAAATATGTGCTAGTAATATCTCATCTCCTGTTTTAGTTAAAAAGCTTGATTTATTAAAAAATTCATGTAACAGCAAATTTTAAAGGACATATATATGTCATTGGGAATCTTCTTGTTTAGACCACACTGTTTATTGTTGTCAGTTTCTGATGAGAAAAGCATTGGACATCTTTTCATTAATATTATAGCTTTCTATTGAAGAACTTATTGCAATATAGTTCATACAAGGACTGTGTGAGTGATTCGAAACTCCATCTACCAATGGTAATTTATTCTTAAATTCCTTAGTTGGTTTTTACCCTTAACTTTCAGGGTTAAGAGTCAACTAAAAAGGATTGCTCGACCCATGTATTCCAATCCTCCTATTCATGGGGCCAGGATTGTTGCCAATATTGTTGGAGATCCAACTCTTTTCAATGAATGGAAAGTAGAGATGGAAATGATGGCTGGAAGGATTAAAAACGTTAGGCAGAAACTGTTTGACAGTCTTTCTGAGAAGGATAAGTGTGGGAAGGATTGGTCGTTTATACTGAAACAGATTGGCATGTTCTCATTCACGGGGTTGAACAAAGCTCAGGTACTTGTCTCGTGCTTACTTGTTACATCTGGTTCTGTACTGTTTACATCTGTAACTAATTGACATGCATCATTGCTATTTCTTTTAATTACCTGAAAGTAGTCTTTAAAATTTTTAAAAAAATTACTCGTTAAAAAATACCGGCAAAGTACAAGTACATAAATATCACATGTGGACAAGTCAAGTGTTGTTGATATTAATTTATTTTTTAAATTTGACCCAAAACAATAATTTGTTTGAATTGGGTTTTATTATTTCAGGTGGGATAATAGTTAAGTTGGGTCGTCAACTGCATTTGTGATTGTTCAATATGTATTATTCATGTTACTTATATTTCATTGTTATCTTTAACATAAATATAAGAGAAGAAAATTTTCCATTGTTATTTTTAACAAAATATAAGAGAAGATTTGAAAATTATAAGCGTTTTTTTTATATAATTTTAAAGAGTAAGAAGTTTTTTAAAGTTATTTAAACTACTAGAGAATCCTATGTGTTTTACTCTAGTGTTTATCTATCTTGTTGAGTGGGGCCAGTTTTTCTAGCACAGTTTTGGTTGTTGAATAGTTTGCATCTTTAATCTATCAAACTTAAGTCAACCTTTAGTAAACCTACACGAGTAGGAGATTTACGTGTTCTTGGTCAAATTTTAAGTCTCGACATTTTAATGCAAGTATCAAATTTGTAAAAATGGCTGCATTTGTTTTTCGTGTTTCACACATGCTGAACTGCAGTACTGTCACACAATTCTCTCCATGAATTCTGATACTTGCGTTGTGCTTTTTGCCTTTAACAGAGTGACAATATGACTAACAAGTGGCACGTGTACATGACAAAGGATGGAAGGATATCCCTTGCTGGATTGTCCTTGGCCAAATGCGAATATCTTGCAGATGCTATTATGGATTCATACCACAATGTTAGTTGAAGTGGATAATATGACATGCATATAATCATCGTATAATGGAGATGGAGAACTTTTTTTCCCCCCTCTTAGGCCAATGTTTACAGAGTCAATTTTCTTGAAAAGTTTCTAATAACTTAACCGGGTCTCAATAAAACATTTCCGATGGATTAGCAAATATGGCTGGCTAGTCGTATGATTTCCTAATTCCCTCTTGATGGTGATTTCTCTGTGCCTGAGCTGTGTGTTTGCAATGAGTTTTTATAGATGGGGAATGAACTTAGTACATGGAAAATTGGAAACACCAAAAGATACATAAATTATATTCTTTCAAAAATTTCTCTTCCCTTTCTTACACTGTCGATGCATGTCTGCCTTTTCTTCAAATATTTCTCTTACACCATCATTTTAGCATTTACTTCTCTGCTGCATATCACTTTCCGGTGGATGGCATCTTCTTTTTGCTTTTGATCCATTTCTTGATAGTGGCAATTTGTTGTCTGTAATCCATGTCTTCGTATTGGCAATAAGCGAAGGGAATACTGAGCTTCAAGGAGCTTCAACACGCAATTATGCTTGTATTTAACAATTTTTAAGCAGCTCTAGTTAAAACCATTGTAGTACGTAAAATCGACTAGGCTGGTATGAGTAATTCGTTTCATAACGCTATTCCATTTTCTTAAACTTCTTAAATGTACAAACGTGATCAAAACTACAATGGCCTTGAACCACGGACCAAGCTGCGAAATCCAATACTCAGCCATTTCCAGGACCTGCAGTAGTTACAGCTTTTACAACTCTTAGAGTGCCTCCAAGTTCAAAAGGAATAAGAGGGATGAGAGAATGCACGACATCTGTTATGAGCGGGCGGTAGGTTGGCTCGGGTTGCACGCAGAGAACAGCTACTGCCGCAACCTGCACAACATATAGATCATCTGGTTAGGAAAAAAGGTCTTTTGACCTAAAGCATATAGAGCAATGTACAATTCAATGCTACCTCATTCCGGCCAAACTACCAAGTTTGTGTTACCCACCCCAACTACCAATTCAGTGGATATATGGTTTAAAAATGGATTGAAGTTGAAATACAAGTAGGGTAGCTTTGAAACCTGGAATAAGTACTTCTCATCCACTGCATCCTTTATGACAGGATCCACAATGTTTGGAAGTAAAGCTCTGTTAGTAAGTTGTGGCATGGCCTGCGTTTAAATTTGGTTGTAGGCATTAAGTAATAAGGTTAATACAAGAAGGGGGATATGACAGAAGCTGAAGGGCATACCCATGTTACAATCGACTGACAATGAGCTGGTGCCACTTTCTCCACTGGCCTTCTTCCCAATAGAAGCTCCAGAAGCACGATCCCAAAAGCATAGACATCACTCTTCTCGGTCAATTCACCTACATCCAGGTTTAAATTAATTATAAGAAGTAACCTGATCAAGGGCCCATTTATTAAAATTTAAATTTAGTAATAACTCATCAGCATACCATCCAGCATATACTCGGGAGCTACATACCCCACCGTGCCCGATAGCTTGAGCTTGTTCTTGTTAAGAGAGCTATCTGCTACAGCAAGACCAAAATCTGAGAGCTGAATTCAGACGATTGAATCTGTAAGCTCACAGAAGACGCATATTCTAACACAACCTAAACGCCATTTTTTTTATACCTTTGCATTGAACTTGGAATCCAGAAGTATGTTAGATGATTTCAGATCTCTATGGATCACTGCTGGCTTGCAGTATTCGTGCAAATATTCTAATCCCCTGCTCAACAGTGGGAGACATATATTATACCAAAACCAATCATTCACATGTTTCACCAAACAAGCTTACCTTGCTACATCAAGAGCAATTTTCAATCGCATATGCCAATTTAACAAAGATCCACGAGAAGGTCCTAAAAAGACCCAAATTTTGCTTTCAGCCACAAACCAAAGTCGGTTGAGGAAACAGAAACAAAAAAAGAAAAAAAGAAAAAGAGGAAGAAGAAGAAGAAGAAGATGTGCTTTACCATGTAATAGCTCTTCCAGGGACCCATTCTGCATTAGCTCGTATATAATAAACCCTGTATCTTCATGGACACTATAACCCACCACAGAAATTATATTGGGATGATTAATTTTGCTCAACAAATCCACTTCATTCTGCAATTCAAGGCTTGACTAAGTAATCATGATTATCAAGGATTATATAAAGAAACTTGAAAGAAGAAAAAAAAGGAAGGGTTACCTCAAATTCTCTCTGTGCATCATCAGTTGCACAGTCTATCTTCTTGACTGCAACACGCAAGTCATCTTCCAATAACGCCTCATAAACAAGTCCAAACCCACCTCTGCCCAACAATTTGTCATCTCCAAAATTGTCTGTGCCTTTCTCAATACTCGTGTAATCAATCACAGATACGCTTCCCCTGTTGCCCACCATCCTTAAAGAATCAAACTTTCCCAAGAAAGGGGCTAATGAAACTCCTTTCTCCATGTCTTCAGACAAAGAATCCAAATTTTAGCAAAAACGTTGAAAAGAAAGAAACAAAAGAAGACAATTCAAAAAGGAAATTAAAACAGATACCTGAACACTGAGCAGCTTTCCTTTTGCGGTATACCTTGAAATAATACTTGCAAAAAAGAATCAAAGAGAAAATGACAACGACACCAAGTGCGGCGCAGGTGAAAGTGAGCAAGAACACCATTTTCTTGCTCAGCTCCATCTTTTTATGACCTCGTTCAATGCCCAGCTGCAATGGAATTCCTGCTCACCATAACGAGGTACACAACAAATGCTTAAGCTTCAGCTCTCTGGGAAAAATGGGAAGAATCTTTCAAAAGCCAAGATCTTGAACTTTGGTCACCATGATGTAGTGGGAGAGTGTAAAGATAGCATTTTTAGGTGATCTGGAGTCTTTATCAGTCTAAAAGCTCCCAAAAGTCACAACATAATGTTGAGTGAAATTTTCTTGTTTACTAATTTCATAAATCTTTGATTTTCTCTCTAAAAATAAAATAAGACACATAATATAATGCTTCCTTACTTGCAGAGCTGTCCTTATATATACAACTGTAGTTCTCCAATAGTTTGAATTTTATTATTTATATTCTCGAATTTAGATATAATTAACTCTCTAATTTCAATATGTAAATCAATTTATTTGTGGCTTAAAAAACGATTTTTTTTTTATTGGCAAAAAATTATTAGTATGCTAGATATTGCAAAACAAGTTAAGAATAGCTGTCATTAGTTTTTCTGCTTTAAGAAACATCTCCTAATCAAAGATTAAGCAAGGCAGTTTGTGTGTGGTGTGTGTGTGTGTTGTACATTATATATCGGGTTTTGTAACAAGGGATTTACTGGTTTCTTTTAAAACAGAAACAAAGAAACACAGAGAGTGTACCTGGAGAAGCAGATATTGGAGAAATGGGTGACGAAGATGGAGGGGAAATAGATAGGTCTTGTAAAGAATGGACTAAACGGAAGCGAGAAATCCAAATGGGTACATGAAGAAGAAGAAGAAGAAGCTTCATGCTTTCTGTTTTCGTGTTTCCCAGTAACACATGAAGATATGTTAGGACCCTTGTGTGGGTTCAAAGAGGAAACAACCTCTCATCCAACGGAGGGTCCATGGAGAGAGTAACTTTGGGTTGTGGTGTGGTTTGGTAACTTGATTTTGTTGTGTTCTGTTTTTGTATTTTATTTATTTCATTTAAAGAAGAAGGAAGCTTGAGAAAGCTCCAACCTTTGTTTAATGCCCAAAACAGGACAAAAGGCCAAACCTATTTTAAACAGAAAATGGGCACGGAGCACGAGTTCACACCAACCATGCGGATGTGAACTTATCGTTAGTCAGATTGTGGACGTAAAACTCTCACTCAATCCTTAGGCCCCAGTTCTAATTATTTTAACTAAAGAAAGGAGGGAATGGAGGATTAAAATAAAACTCTTTAAAACTTAGGTTCCTTTCAACTAGGACAGGATAATTCGACTGAAGATGTGTACTAGCCAATCTTCTTTTCTATCAGCAATAATAACAAATTGTAAAAAGAAGCGTGTTAATTGGGAAAGTTGCTTTGAAATCAAACATAAGTTTCGTTTTACATATTCATTTTAGTCTATTTGCATTAATATGTCCAATTTCATGGAGGCACCGACTGCTGTTTCTAATAATAATTATTATTATTATTATATATAATCTCTCTTTCTTTCAAATCTAATGTGTTAGGTAAGTCCGATGTCTAAATACCATAAAGTAACGCTATCATTTGCGGTCCCACTCCCAGCTCCATTTGTTGGATTTTGATTTCCTTTGCTTTCGAGATATCAAATCCGATTAGGTTTAGAAGATGAGTTAAGGTTTAATGATTTTGTGATTCATTTAGCCCGAAACAATATATTCCGAGGGACCTAAAGAATTAACTTATTTGAATGTTGAATAGTAAAATGATTTGCTATCAACCTAACGTTATAAATAGTTATTAGAAAATTAAAATGGTTGTGGGCCTAATACACTGTAAAAGATATAGCACTTTAACGAAGACCTATGGCTATGGATGTCAAGTTTGAAAGATACCTAAGCCCAAGGGGAGGGGCAACTTTCCAGGTTACTTTTGCAAATGAAAAACGAAAAGAATGACTCAATAATTGCAAATGTGACTGACCGCCCAACAATTTTGATGATAATTACAACTTCAAGTAAATTGGTCATGTTACTTTTAATGTCCAATCCATTTTTCCATTATACATAATACATTTGTTCAAAACCCCGTAATAATAGCAGAAAACTACAAGTCCAAACCTAACACTACAATGCGACGAGTCAGCTTCATCATGGTCCATTCAACAATTCCTCCTATTTAATGTAAAATCTCTGAATGTAGAGATGAATGAAGGGAACCAGAGTTCAAACATTTATACCAAAAAAAATGATGCCATTTTTATTTAAATGTTGGATTTGGAATTATATTATAACGTTATTAAGTTATTGGTTCTTGGACCTTTTTCAATTCACGATTTAAATGACATCTTCAATAAGCTCTCCGTCTACCCCAACCGAAGGGCCGCCTTGTTCCAAAAGACCCGGACGTCATGCATGTCCCTGGCAGCCGAGAAACGTCACGTCCATTCGTTGAATGCACTTAATTCAAGCAATTAACTCTCTTGTTGCCTGTTAGTTTCACAATGTTACAAGGGATAGTGACGACACAATTCAGCCAATTCGACTATAAATGTAAGTAGAAAAAGAGAGGATGATGAGATTAAAGAAGGTTCCGGAACTGCTCTAAAATTCTATATCGATCGTAGAATAAGGAATTTTACTAATGGCAAGCAAATCGATTAATTTAAAGATTTTGTCAAGAAAACATACAGAGTATTTATATAGGATAGAAGTCAGTCACTCAGATCTCGATCGTCACAGCTGCATGTGCTCTGACGTGCCCAGAAATCTCATGTCTAGATGATGTTGGAAATCACCAACAACTTCCCAATAAAAAACGCAAAGCTAACAGTCCATCTAAAAACTAACAATTGGAGATACCGTAATTCACATCGGTCACCGTGTAGGTCTAGCCATTTTTATGTACATATAATTCTGATATCTGAACACTGATAGCGATCAGAGAAATTCTTGTACGGTATATTCAGTAAAAGATAAGACTCAGAGCCTTCTTTTGCCTAATCTGGGCATATACCAAACGGGACCAAATTATCTGTACCCACTACTCAATACTAACCTTGTGTCACTTAAGCATGACCATAAATTTCAATGGGGCTCAGAAAAATTGGTGGCTGTGCTTGAGTGGCACAGGGTTAGTCTTGGGTAGTGGGTACAGAAGATTTCACTCCTTATTTCACACACAAAGTACTAGAAGTCAAATCAAGCCAATTTTCAACCGTCACTTTTTAACCACTATTCCTCACATGGTGCTTCTTTTTATATATATATAATTACATTAGGTATCTCAGTTTAGTTGGACTAATTCTAAGCTCTTAAGATCCCACCTTAAGAATTCTAAAAGAGTTAAATTTAGAACCCCAAATCCCTCAGGTTCTTACGTAGCCTCTATACTTCTGCGCACAAAGAATCGTCACATACTTATGTTGGTTTATGCCCTACAGCTAATCGCTTTAAATGTAGTTTAGTGATAAATTATCTAAAAGGTATTCTTTATCTTGTACATGTTTAGATGTAAATGATAAAGTCCATGGGATAATTGTACATTGCAAATAAAATTATAATGAGATTATAATAATGAGGTTCATATTGCATTTATGTATTATTCCTAAATGTTTCTAGTCATTGTTCTATTAAGATTGAACATTAATAGAACAAAAAAAGACTAACACACGTTTTGTTTTTCCTCATGAAGGAAGTAATCGATCTCATAGGCTACAGTATAGAGATACTTAAACAAACATGTGAGTACTTGCTAGAAAACAAGTTCACTGAACAGACTCGATATGAGAAATTCATTTGGAGCATTACTTGTATGTCTATGGAATTATCATTGTGATGATTGTATAAGTGAACCTTTGACTTAAGGTTATCAAAGTTATCTTGTATGAGGATTGCTATGTTTTGATACTACTCGTGATCTATTTTATCAAAGATCGTTTAAACAGTAGTCATTGGATGTAACATGAACTATATGGAGATAGTTGAATGATCAAGATAGGATTCATTACCCTAAAGTAATTAGGGAGAATGTTCCGTTGTTCTCGATTAATATTGATTCGGAAAATTCTTGGCCAAGGTGGAATGATATTTTGTAAACAATTTACAAATATCATTAATTGAATCAATAGTCAATAACAGAGAACTAATATAATTGGACTCAAAATAGAGTAGACATTAATTCCATGCT
>JANIHZ010000008.1:23581306-23591327 GCA_027478365.1 Erythroxylum rufum
ACGTCGCGGCGAACTCAGATGCACACGTCGCGGCGAACGAATTAATTTAAATTAATTCGTCGCGACGTCTGGTTCGTCTTCTCCGAATCCAGCTTTCTCTGTCTACTTCAAACACTCCCCAAACAACACCAACATGTCTAGAATCACTCCTAAAACTCATTCAAACCTCAACAACTAACATGCAACTGCAAAGATTAAACATTTAAACTCAAATCATGTCTAAACCACCACAAATGGATTCGGACGAAAGCTCAACCATTTCCTTTTAGGATTTTTCACAAAACTCAGCAGAATAACAACTCATTTCTCAATCCAGAGTGCATGCAAGTTACTTTAAACAAATTCTAGCTCCTAAATCCATCTAACTAAGCTCAACAACAAAACATCATCACCGTATATGCATGCATGTACATTCGGTTAAACTAAAAGCCATCAAATAAACCAACTCAGATCCATGTTACTTACTTGATTCTCCACGAAATCCAGCAAAGAAAGCAGAATAATCCAGCAAGAACACAGATCAATCCAACAAGAGAAGCAGAATCACAATCGGGTGCCTTAAAGTTTTCTACCGAGAAGAACAAGCAACTCTAATTCAAATTCTCTAAGTTAACCCACATTCGGCCACCTTGCATGAATACACACGTGTCTTGATTTTGTCAAGACATATGTCACTCTAAATATGCCATTTGTCTCAATTGAAATTTTGCCACATGTCATTCAATAATTGGTCAATAAAATCAATATTTCCATCAAATGCACAAAATTCACTAAAATTTCGCAAATATCATAATTAAATCCGAAATTGCCTAAACACAATTCAATCATCATTAACAATTCAATTGTACCCAGAAAATGTCATGAATGCATGTACAATCTCATAATTGTGCAAAATGTGCATGTCACAATAATAATCCATGATAATGCAATTTCCTAATTTCTCACAAAATCTCAGAATTGACAATTCTAGCCTTAACATGGGTAACGGGATGCTACAGCTGCAGTAGTTGCTCAGCATTGATTACCGTAAGCCGAAACAATGGGTAGATCTTTAGCTCTTTTCTCTCTCCAACTCAAAGACATATGTTGTTACAACTTGATGACACCTAGCATTGGATGAGGCAAGTGAAGAAATTTTTGTTTTGCTCATTCTTCACTATCTTGCACTCTCTCGACCGAAACTCTATCTTTTCCTCTCAACTTTTGGAGTTTTTGCTTGATTTTGGGTCATCAACACTTGAGAATATTTGTAAGTTACTACATCAAGAAAGCCACTTTATACTACCTTTTACATCCTATTTCGATTCCTCAATGGAAATGAGATAACATTACCATGAATTTTGTCACTAGACTTCCTCTCACTCAGAGGAAGTATGACGTTGTATGGGTGATTATGGATAAGTTCACTAAGTCTGCTCACTTTTTGCTTGTTCGTCCTGATTATTCTTTGGATAGGCTTACAAATATATATATGAATGAGATAGTGAGGTTGCATGGGGTTGCCACTATCTATTATTTCTGATCGTGATCCTCGATTTACTTCAAGATTCTAGAAAAGTCTGCAAAAAGCTTTGGGTACTCAAGCCAAGTTCAATACCGCTTTCCATCCTCAAACAGATGGACAATCTGAACGAGTTATTCAAATACTAGAAGATATGCTTTGGGGTTATATGTTAGAATTCCCAAAAAGTTGGGATAATTATCTTGCTCTGATAGAGTTTGCTTACAATAATAGTTATCATATTAGTATTGGCATGGCACCATATGAAGCTCTATGTGGTAAGAAGTGTAGAACTCTGGTTTGTTGGACTGAATTGTATGAAAATAAGATGATCGGGCTTGATATTGTGAAATATATTGAAGAAAAAGTTTAAGTTATTCAACAAGGATTGAAAGCTGCCAATGATAGGCAGAAATCCTATGCTGACCTAAAAAGAAGAGATATTAAGTATCAGGTAGGAGATAAGGTATTCTTGAAAGTATCACCATGGAAACATGTACTTCGGTTTGGGAAGAAAGGTAAGCTCAGTCCACTATACATCGATCCTTATGAGATTCTTAAGAGAGTCGGACCAGTAGCTTATCATTTAGCTCTTCCTGGAGAGTTGGCCAAGTTACATGATGTGCTTCATGTTTCGATGTTGAGAAAATATCGGTCAGATGATACACATAAGATTCCTGTGCAAGAAATTCAAGTACAACCATATTTGACTTATGAAGAAAGGCCTGTATCTATTTTAGCCAAAGGAGTCCAACAACTCAGAAACAAGAAAATATCTTTGGTGAAAATACGCTGGCAACACTATGGACTCGAGGAAGCAATATGAGAACTAGAAGAGACCATAAGGGCTCAGTATCCTCAACTATTTTGATCAGGTATGAATTTTGAGAACGAAATTCTTTTAAGGGGGAGAGAATTGTAAGGCCCCAAATTGTACCGTAGTTGGAATGTTACATGTTCATAAAAGTACATATATGCTAGCTGTTAAAATTTGTGAGATGATTGAGAATTGCATTTGACTGGAATTTTGGTTTAATGGATCCTACTTAGTGAATTAGAATTAATTGATACCATTAGAGAATTGAGGTATTAAAATGTACATTTGGATTAGGAAAATTGTCAAGTGACAAGATAAGTTGGTACATGAAAATTGGAATGACTAAGCTTATGAGTTAGTGACATTTGACATAGTTGATGCATTGACAAATGGCATAGTTAGCAAATTGGCAAGTGGCAACAATAAGTGAGAGACAAATGGCCTAATATATTGGTAACAGTTGGCAGCTCCAATATGGGACAAATGGAGGACATGCATAGTGACCGTAGGAATTATAAGGCATATTCCCACGGTTGTGGAAAAGGGTTAGGAAGGTGAAACACTTGGTTTTGTGCAATTGTTGGCATATATAAGGTTAGGGCACTTAATAATGATTTAATTAAACTTAATTTAGGTTGAAAATGAACCTAATTGATGTTAGATTAATTGAGTAATAGGTCATCTAGTTATGGACTGTTAATTGAGGTAATTACTTAAGGAATGTGTGGTTAGTGAATAATATGTATTTATGGTGTGTTCAAGGATAAATGAGTCCTTATGAATACAAATGTGTTTCAAATGAGTTATATGATGTGAATTAATTATGATTGTTTGTGAATTTGGAATTTGTGTAATTATATGAAATGTGTAAATCCATAAGGTATTTAATGGTACATTATTGCATATGTTTATGCTCATAAGGTATGTTAATTTTGTTTGGATGTGCATGTATATGTTCAATTTGAGGAAAAAGGGAATAAAGACATATGTTGTGCAACATCTTTTGTATAAGATTCTGAAATCTGAAATGGTTTGTTTTAAAACTGCCAAGTCCTAGTCGTGGGTAAATAGGCATGCCTAGAATGGTCTACAGCTACTCCTGTAACCAGACACTTCGGTGTCTTCTTTGCCAGACACTTCGGTGTCTTCTGATTTTAGACACTTATGTGTCTTTTGTTTCAGAGACTTAGATCTCTTCTGTTTCAGATACCATTCATGGTATCTTCTGTTCTGGTCCTGTTACCCACTTTTGTAAAAAGGATTAGCAGTCTAATTTGTTTTGTATTATGATACATGTTCAGTTTTGATATAAGTAAATTTTGTTCTTATACAAAACAAATTCTGTTTTGATAAAAGAAAAGCTCTGATTTGATACAAAACAAGTTCTATTCTGACATAAGTCATACTTTGATCTGAAAGGATTATATCCTATTCTAATATTCAATTATGATATTTGTACATTTTGTTTTGATATTTATGAGTTTTGTTATGATGTGAGAGTGCTCTGAATCTATATCCATCAAATTATGTTTTGAAGCATAATGTTTGGATTACTCTATAATTTGAACAATGAAAGTTTGTATGTGAATTTACATGATACAGTGTATATGAATGCTAGACGACTGTTAGAAACAATCACCATTTTATATCTTTTTTAGTTATTCCCCACTAAGCTATACGTTTAGCACAGTGGTTTTGCCTTCGTATAGGTTCTAATAAGAAGGTTAAATACTGGGACAAAGACTATTGCGGTAGCCAATGAAGAATGTGCTCTGTTTTGGAATTTGTTTTGTTTTGAAAGATGTATATTTGAGTTTTGAGTTATATCTAACCTTATTACAGGATGGATTATGCTTAAGGCATGTATGATGATAAGTTCATTATATATGATGTATGTTATGGTTTGTTTACAGCAACATCTAATGATGTGTATTGTATGTTGGCTTGAGTTTATGGGAATTCATGTAATGAATGTTTAGTATGTTTTAGATTATTTTGGTTATGTTTTGTGTAGCATCTGCATATCCTCCTAAGGGTTACGAGGATATTACACTCAAACTATTACCTTGTATGATGATGAGATCATATGAGGAACTTTTTCTACATTTGGAAGCTCATACCAATAAAATCATTGGGGTATCTTTATGGCATACTCAAGATCAACAATTATCAATACACACAACAATCATGTACCTGCTTCTCTAGTAGAAGAAGTACTAAATGGACAAATATAAAAAGTTGTAGCATAAAACAATGTCCTTAACATTATTAATTCAAAGCTTGATGGTCTGTCCTAACAAACACTAGGATTAAATTCAAATGTTGGTTCTATATATTTCCAAATATGACAATTACATCAACGACTACTGAATTAAGCTACCGAACTTGATTCTGATTTGAGATGATGTATTGACTAGCATTATTGTGGGCCAGACTTCTCCAAGAAGGAAAGAGAACTACCAAAAATTCAAGAAGAGCTCAAAAAAATTGATTCAAATATGGATAAAAAACAATCCAAAGCTATATATGAAGCATACACCTTGACATTTCCAGTTGTAAAACCTATTTATAACACTTTCCATCGTATTCTGAAGCTACTGACTACAAAAAAGTCTTCAAAATGTCCTATCCATTGTTCAGACAAACTCTTACAAAACCATCAAAATCTTCCGAACCAAACCCACCAACAAAAGACATTCTGCTAACTTCTAAACCTTTGCAAATTAAAACACAACTAACTTCTCCACGAACCGAAAGACTTTCCCCAAATATGGACACAACAAAAGAACCCATGCCCAACCAAAAATTTATAGGTACCTTTCAGTAAGTTTCAGATATCTCTGAAAGTCATAATGATAGCCAAGATTCTAGTTCTTTTATAGAAAGCTCTGAACAACTTGTAGATCTCACTCAGATGTCTCAAATGATGATGGTTGTTCCACAAGCTTCTTAACCACAAACAAAAGTTGAACCAGAGGTTGAAGATGCTATGTCATGGCTGTTTAGTAAGACTATAAATACCTCCTATTAACAAACCTACTTTAGGATCATGATTCACTTTTGATGATGTCCCACTAATAAAATCGAAAGATCGATTGAATGAATTCAATATCTAGATAGATCTTCAAATAGCAAAGCCAAATATTTCTCTTAAAGAAATTTTAATGGAATTTGTCTCAAACATGACAAAAACTCTAATAGATGTGAATTTTTTTGTAAAATATGTGAAATTTATGTTAATTATGGTTATTATTTATATGTGAACATTATTGTTAATAAAAATAAATAAATTGTTGTTATTTTAAATTTATATTATTATGATTTTTAGAGATAGGGTTAATGTAAATTTATAAAGTATACAATACAATATACTAATAGATTATTTTGTAATTTGTTAAAAAATTCAACAGCTATTTCATAAATTTAAAAAATTATCCAAAACAATATCCGATATTAACTGATACGAATACAGTATCATATCAGAACTAAATTCGATATTATTACTGGTACGATATTGACAACATTGGTTATGCCTATTCAACATCATGGTCTTGTAAGAGATGATCTTAAAAGCTAGTTTTACTTTGCAGCTGTACTCCTCTGACTTGTCAAGCTCATACACATCAAACTCCATAATTTGGGAGGCCTTCGGTGTTCTATCTGTGAACTCTGCGGAGCCCCTACCCTCGATCTCCATAATTTTGTTAATTAAGAATTTGTTTTTGGTTTAGGTTATGTTATTCTTATAAGTATGTATTGTTTTTAACATTTTACATAATATTAAAGCTAAAGAGACTCGTGCGTAGAAATTCAAATTGAACTTAAAATTTTTTAAATAGATTAAACTTGAGATTTAAAATTAAATACAAATTCATTTTTATAGTTGGGCCAAGTTTGAAAACAAGGCTTTTTTGAGTTTTGTCGAAGCTCGAATCTGCCATGTACAAGTATGTCGAAAATTACTATTGACCACCCTATAGATAAATGATCTAAAAATAAATCTGTTTCAACAAGTTGAAACATTAATTGAACTCACCTACTTTTGTTGCAATAGGAATCAAAAGATGAATAATTAAATTTTATTACGTGTGATTAACTAGCTGTACATATCCATCAAGAAGTTCAATTAAATGACATCATGTCGCACCCTAATATCCTGTAAATAGATAGGAACTGGAGGCATTTTAATACATAAGTTGAAGTTAAAATCCCTTAAATACAAATTATATCAACTAAAAAATTGGCCTTGTTGAGGTCAAGATACAAATAACTTTTACTTGGAATCAATTCATCAAAATATTTTATTCTCAGAATTGATAATAACATCATCACTAGTAATTGTTTGTAATGATTTTATTCTCAGAATGACATGCTTTCTGTTAAAGAACAATAGTTTTAAAACGTCAAATTTGAAAAAAAAGTAAAAGAAATTGATAGGACTGGAGAGATCTATAAACGAGTTAAGGCGATCAGTGAAAATTACGTCATCTACTTTACATAGATTGCAGACTTTGTCAAAGATGAGAGTAGTTTGCTTTCTTTTGCAATTTCTTCTATCAACGAAGTCTTTCTACAGGTAAATTGAAGTAATCTGCATAATGCTTTCCGTCACTTAAACATGAGGAGCATATTTTGGGAATGTCAGGATTTGAAGGGTGGATGTTAAACGGCTTTATTGACGGTAATTTGTGTGCATTATCGTGATGAGTTTGCTGTAGGATGTGATCTGAGGGAAGTAGAAAAAGTTCATCATGATTCAGAGACAAGAAGATTTGTGGCACACGATGGCCATTTAGTTGAGCAGTATTTACGAAGGCAAGATGAATTCAAATGGACAAAGGAAGAAACAACTACGGTTACAAACTGTTGGCATTATGTTTAATTTCATCACGCCAGAGAAAAAAGCATTAATAGCTAGTCATGGGTAGATTCATGATAAAGAATAGGTAGAACATGAAAAAGAAATAGTGATCACCCAGAAACAAGATTTGGTAGCAGGAAATTGTATCTGCAGATCAAATTCAAGGTGGCTTCCTAGTTAGCAGGAAATTGTATCTTAAAAGCTAGGATGATCAAAATCACACAAAAAGACATAAAAATGACATCTGTAATTTTACCTAAATGTGAGGACTTTTGATATTGTTAACCACCACAACTTCCTCTAAATTTACTGCAAAACAAACAAAATGAGGAAACTTATGATGAAAGAGTTACATGCAGAACAAAGCGTTGTATTTTGACACACTTACTAGCTAGAAATGAAGAGAAAAGGTGAAGAACATGGTGGTTTCGTTCGTTGCAACCATCTTTCCGACTGTTGGTAGTTTTATAGGTGTTTAGTAAAATATGGCCTGGGCTATTGGTAAGTTTATGTTTAATGAATGAGCTTTACAAATTCCCTCCTTTTAAAAGAATTTCATTCTCGAAATTAAATTACGTACCTGAGGATCTAAACAAATGAGGATATTGGCGTCGAACTTCATCCTCTACCTCCCAAGTCACCTCTCTTGAAAAACGATGATGACTCCACAAAACTCGTGTGACGTTCCCAGAATTCTTAAACCATAATTTAGCAAATAGTTCGCAAAACATATCATTAATTATTCAAGTCCTCGTTAGTTCCAAAAGAGAGGACTGTTTATCAGATATAAAAGTATTCTACATAACACAACTATCGGAATTGTCACATTCAAAATATATACAGCCAAAAACTTTACACAATTAAACTGTTGGCCCCACCTATTCTCCATTCTATTAATCACGTACACTGAGGTTATCGACAATCACTGGATCTCCTAAAAAATAATAGTAAGGAGTGAGCTGCTAACTTAGTAAAGATAATCGACCTTACCTTTAAAGCCAAGTAACTCAATAATTAATTATAACACTTAGTCAACTGATTAAATCATACATATAATACATATATACATAATAGTCCTCAGTCTAATCCAAATAGTTAACAAACATCTTAAAAATTTTGCCAAATTATGATTAACACAAATATTAATTATAACTGCCATATACACTTTATTTCAATATTTAACTGATTTTTTTATTTGCCTGGGCCCAACTTAACCTAATAGGCATACATCCAATGGTCTGTCGGCTTATCTCATCATAATCTCTCATCGTTGGAAGTGTAATTAAATGTATAAATATCAACACAAGGTGCCTCGATTTCTCAATCTTCATCCCGGTACTACTCGGTACCGTCTCAACATTGACACATGGAGCACATCATGAATTTGTGATAACTCTGGTGGTAATGCTAATCTATAAGCTAATGGCCCTACTTGCTGTAGAATTTCATATGGCCAAATATATCTTGGACTCGACTTCCCTCTCTTATCAAACCTCAAAATTCCTCTCTTATGTGATACCCGAAGAAATACCATATCTCCAACATTGTTCTCCATCTCTCGACGATCTTGATCAACATATTTTTTTGCCAATCCTAAGCTGCCTTCAAGCGTTGCTTTACCACCTTTATTTTCTCCATCGTCTCTTGAACCAACTTCGACCCCTCTAATAATTTGGCTTCCTCTATATCCCAACATATTGGGTCTTTACACCACCTGCCATATAATGCCTCAAATGGTGCTATACTGATGATAGAGTGATAACTATTATTATACACAAACTCCATCAAAGGTAAATATCTATCCCAATCACCCTCAAAGTTTAGAACACAATCTCTAATTATATCCTCTAATGTCTGAATTGTATGTTCTGATTGTCAATCCGACTGAGGGTGAAATGCGGTACTCAAATTCACCCTAGTCCCCAAAGCTATTTGTAAACTCCTCCTGAGTCGAGAAGTAAACCATGGATCTCGATCTAACAATAGACTCTGGAACCCTGTATAATCTCATAATCACATCAACATACAACTTGGCAAGCTTGTCCAATGAGTCTGTCTGCTGTATAGGTAAGAAATGAGTTGATTTAGTCAACCTATCCATAATCACCCAAGCTGAGTCATGTCTACGTCTGGTCCTCGATAACGTTACCATGAAATCCATCGAAATTTTCTTCCACTTCCACGATGAAATGGTTAAGGGTTTTAATTTTCCCGTTGGGGCCTAATACTCTGCCTTAACCTGATGACAGGTCAAATACCTTAACACAAACTCTGCTACATCTTTCTTCATTGTTGGCCACTAGTAATAAGGTCTTAAGTTCCAATACATTTTTGTAGTACCCAGATGCATCGCATATGGTGCATTGTAAGCTTCCTTCAAAATCTCCTATCGTAATCCATCTACATCTGGTACACAAACTCGCCTCCCAATCACCAACGCTCCATTTGCTCTTACTGAAAAGTTAGTCCCTCTATTCTATTGCACTCTCTCCTTCATCCACATCAGATAGGAATCCCAAGGTTGTGCCATTCTGATCTTATCTCCCAAATCTGGTTGGACATGTACCAATGCCATTAAACAGCTTAAATAATTAGTCTCCAATTTCACATCCAATGCCCTCAATGTAACACCCATATACCCCCTGGGAGGATATTACGAGTGCCACACACATAGAACATACAAAATACAAAACATTTCTTGAAAGCATAGCATTCAAAAATAAACATTCCAAAATGTACGCAACATTTCATACATGAATTTCCAGAATCTTAAACAAACATTCATTATATCACAAGAGCTTAATACAAATTTGTTTCAAAAATCGAAACCAACCTGAAACAT
>JANIHZ010000008.1:23644874-23656831 GCA_027478365.1 Erythroxylum rufum
TAAGTTTAGCATTGAATCGAGCAAGTTAATTAATATTAACTCTAAGTCTAGGTGTAAAAATAATAAAAAAAAGATTAATAATAAAAATCAAATAATTAATTTTGATATTTTTAAAAAGACTCATTTAAAATATAAAAATTGATCATCTGTCTTATTAAAACTCAAAAGAAATTAATCATCTTATTCATTAATTAATGTTATTATAAAATAAATAAAAATTTAG
The DNA here is from genome assembly GCA_027478365.1 of Erythroxylum rufum. Classification (NCBI taxonomy): domain Eukaryota; kingdom Viridiplantae; phylum Streptophyta; class Magnoliopsida; order Malpighiales; family Erythroxylaceae; genus Erythroxylum; species Erythroxylum rufum. The sequence goes on from JANIHZ010000008.1 coordinate 23,645,098, forward strand.
CATATTAAATTGACTAATATTTTATAAATTATTAATAAAATAAATAAATATTAATACTAAAAATTTGTTTATAGTTTACTTTTAGAGGTAAGACCAAATTATTGAGTTCAGTTCTTTGATGGGGTAAAATTAAAATCCTAAGATACTTTAGAATCTAGTTCCCAGTCTAGTTAAATATGGATGGACTTCTTAACAAAGGAAATACGTAGCATAGTGTTTACCCATGGTTTTGTTACGCGGCCTAATAATCAATGGCATCGTATCATTTTGGATACGTCTAATTTGTGCGGAAGTGGGCACGTGATTTTATGATAACAAAAACTAAAGAAATGAAAAACACGCGGGGCTGGCTAACTGCGATTGAAATGACAAGAAATGTTGTGATCCTGCCACCACCACCACACAAGCACAAGCTTGGCGTTTAAGAAATATCGAAGACCCAGATGATAGAAATCTATCAGTGAATGTGAATGCTATAAAGATCATGGTTAGATGTAAAAGGTTTATTCGATCAGCTGAATTTTAATCTTTGTAAACCAACTCCAAATTTAATAATCTTCATATTTACCTACATCATATCATTTGGAACTTTTAGCTTCATTAAACAGTATTTTTCTTGATAAAAAATTTATATGTAAATTGGAACTTACTTTTCTATAATTATTTATTAAGTTGAATTTTAAGTTTATTTTTTAAAATTAAAATTTGAGTTTTTTTTTTGGGTCAAGATTTGCTAGGATTTATTCTCACATTGACCTTAGGCTAAATCTTCGTTGTTGTTGTTTTTTTTAATATATGTTAAATAAATGGGCAAAAGGTGTCTCATAAAGCGAAGCATAATTTGCTAATAATAAATTATATATTTTTTTGGAAAGTGTGACTCTCAAGAGTATAAAATAAACGTCCGGGAGTTCAGTTGTGAAAACATTTGATAGCCAGCCAACAACCGAGGATTGGTGGACATAATAACTTGCAAGCAAATTCACGTAGCCTGTTTTTATTAACATATGATGGAATTCCTTTGAAAAAAGTGTAGACATTTATCTAAATTAGCTAAGAGTAATATTTAATCCAACACATACAACTGTTAACAAAGGTTTTATCCTAAGTTGCAAAGGTTTGAGTTGAAATTAAGGAAGACAAACACAAGCCTGAACATAAGTTACGGAATGACAGCCAATCAGAAATTACATATCCTGCCCAGTGCCCACCAGGTGTGTTGTGCTTCTGCCCATCCCATGCCGTTTGCCTTACGGCACGTCCCTATATAGTACAGAGAGAAAGGATCAAGTAGACGCTAGACGGGGGGACCATGAACCTCTATTTCCTCTGCCTCTGGTGGAGCCTACCCTAGTTGGGCTGTGTGGGTCCCACAAAAACCCAAAAAGACTTTTTCCCACAAATTTTCTTTTGGAGGGGGGACCACACAGATGGCATTGATTAAGCCGGCGGCTGTCAGAGAAGTCAAAAAATTCTCAGTGGTCCCCTGCCTCTCCGATGGCTCCACGTGTCCACGTTTTACGCTTATCTTTGGCGCGTGCTTTGTTGTGGGGTCCAGTTGTGGTCCAATCCCCTCTACGATGACGCGTGTCCCTCGTATCTCCTCGCCGACGATGCTCACCGTCGGGCTGGCTACTGACACAACAGTAACGTAGACAGATAGCGGTGCGGGTGGAGTGAGACATAAAGAGGATTATAATTGTCTTATTGTTGGATACGCGACGCCATTTTAAATGACGTGGAAAGCACGCTCCAAGAGTTAAGGGGATAATGTGGCCATGAACTGTTTATGTCTCGTAGGATATATATTCTATTTCAAGTTTGTCAAACTCAATCATGCAACCTTTTTCTCTCCTCCTATTGTTGTCTGCAAGTAAAGTGGTTTGGCTCCTTCCTTTTACATGCGATGCGAGGAGCCTGTAAATCTTATGTGCGCATGTTGCCAGTACTCTGGTAGAAGAAAAAATAAATTTATTCTTAAAAAAAAATAAATTTACCTGATCCTAAACGCTACCGTACTGCCCATACGCTAATTTCTGCGCAAATAAAAGCCCTTTCATTGATTTTACAAAACTAATAAGATATATTAGCATAGGGAAATGATTAACATCCCGGCTCTAATCCACATACACGATGCAATGATAAGATTAATTTTTGTGCTTAAATTAAATATTGTTTAATTTCATTATTATATAATTTAACTAATTAATTCATCCCTAAACAAGGCGGTATTTTACTTGCACCCACCCACTTGAAAACTGCTATGCTATCCCAAAGACTTCTCTTCGTCACCAGGCCTAACTTCAACTTAAGCTTCTCTATCATGTACTGTAACTACATCAACTGGGTTTCTCTCTCTCTTTTGTTTCTCTATCCACTCTCTGCTTTCTTACTACAACACACGCTCTCGTACATACATACCTACAATTACAAACACCCCTACCTTTCTCTTTCTCCATCCGTATCCACGGTCCCATAACCATCGTCCCCTTTTATTCTTTTCTTTTCTTTTTTCATTTCATTTGGGCTCTTCTTCAACTGTCAAATTCATTCATCTAACATATATTTATATATAAGAAGAAGTCGACGAACATGGCGTTTAACCACAACCTCTCTCAAGAACTCCCTCTTCACCACTTCAACGACCAAACCCAACAACAACCGCAGCAACCAGAAAATAACACCGCACCTAATTGGCTAAACACTGCCCTCCTCCGCACACAACAACCGCAACAACCACCGCCAACACTCTCCGGCCATTTCCGGGATACCAATTTCCTTAATCTCCACACCGCTTCCACCACCAATTCCGATTCCACTACCGCCTTCCAGGCCCCGACCCAATGGCTCTCCCGCTCTTCCTCTCTCCTCAACCGCAACCACAGCGATGTCATCGATGACGTCACCGCTGCCACAGCCCCGGACCCCATCATCGCCGCCGCCTCCATCTCCCACGACTCTGCCGATTTGAAAACAACTACCACCAACAACAACAGCGAAACCATGAACAACAACAAAAGCGAAGGAGGAGTGGTGGAGAGTGGTGAGGCGGCAGCTGTGAACTGGCAGAATGCAAGGTACAAGGCGGAGATACTGGCGCATCCTTTGTACGACCAGCTGTTATCGGCTCACGTGGCCTGTTTGCGGATCGCGACGCCGGTGGATCAGTTGCCGAGGATTGACGCTCAGTTAGCTCAGTCGCAGCATGTCGTGGCCAAGTACTCCGCTCTCGGGCAGGGTATGGTTGGCGATGACAAGGAGCTTGATCAGTTCATGGTTTGTCTCTTCTTACTCTTTTTCATTACGTCTTTTCTTATCAATATGGTGTTCCTAAATTCTGTCTCTCTCTCTTTTTTTTTTTTGTATATCCATTCTTTTTTTGTTCAAAATTTAACTTTCCAAATTGAAATATGTGGGATTAATGGTAGAAAGAATTGGATTGATCTGTAGCTAAAAAATTGGAGGGTTGTGTGTTTGGTTTGGTTTGGTTGACATAAAGAGAGATTTGTTTGAATTAGAAGATACGTAATGAGTGGAAGTGGAGGCACCGACAGCGGACATGGGGAGGGGAAGCATGTATGTCTGGGTAAGTCGATCTATGTCTGATACCTTTAGCAGATTTTGGCTAATAATAAAAACGCTACACGCCAATGTCTCAAAATTTACAATTTGGTATTTGGAGTTGAATCAGTTAATGGAGCTTATGAGACGCACCCCAGGATCGAAAGTTTGTCATGACCCGATTTGGTATTTTAAGTTTCTTGAGCCAGTACCCGTGAATTCCGGGTTTATGTCTCCAGTTATCTTGGATGAAGAAATATCGCCAACAGGGGAACGAGATCGACTAAAATTTTCTTATCACTTAAAATGGAAACAGACAAGAAACTGCCTAGCTGTATTATGGCATTCCTCAAGTTGTTGTCTTGGTATTATGATGAACTGAGAGTTTGATCTTGGAGACTGGATTTATTTTTGTTCTCTTATGAGGAAACAAGCGATATGATTAATATTCGCGACTGTGTTGAAGGACCTTGATGACAAATCTATGTACCCATCTCTTAGTGCTATTTTTTAAACATCAACTCCTACATGATTTCCTTGTAATCCAATGAAATCCCTTGCTCCCCAACACCCTATTTGCCCGCAGCTTCTTTCTAACTGCACCAAAGTTCTTATCCCATTCTAATCAAGTTCCTGGGGATGTTGCGGGTATGATTTATGAAAGCATGGTTCAGAACGCTTTTCATTCTTTGACCTATTATAGTAGACATATGCTCAAGCAACTCTTTCGAGATTCACATAACTGAGTTATTTCCTATTGTCACCTTTATGTAGGAATGCAATGAGAACTTGGAACAGTCGAACAGATCTTTGAAATGTAAAATCGGCCTGTTCGGCCATTCCATATAGTTGATTGTGACACATGAAATTGTTTTTTTTCCCCCCGAGATTTATTTCTCCTCAAAAAGTTCATTATTGCCTATCAAAAACATTACTTATAAATCATATGACATAGAATCTTACCAAAGTACTTTCATTTCCACATTAGTGTGAGCAATTTCTTGACCGCTCATTGCATGACAAATTATTATACTGGAAGTTCTTTAACACACACACATACACATAGATATGCATAAATAGGCAAAGTATGAAAAGAAAGCTAAATAATTCCAAATCAAAGTTCTCATTCCCTCATTTCTTGATCTTGTAGACACATTATTTCCTGCTGCTTTGTTCCTTTAAGGAGCAACTCCAACAACATGTTCGTGTCCATGCAATGGAAGCAGTCATGGCTTGCTGGGAGATAGAGCAGTCCCTACAAAGCTTAACAGGTATTCTTTTCTTGTGCCGTGCTATTCCAATTTTTTTCTTTGACATGTGAGCTTGAAAATTAATCACTTCCTTGCGATCTGTACTAGTATCAATTTAAGTAAGTCATGACCAATACCAACACTTCCACGTGAGAATATCTGCTGTATACTTGTGGGTCTGCTGGGGCTTCTTTGGAAATGAGGAATAAATCGCTCATAGGAAGGGGAAAAAAGAAAATCAATAGACATAGAATTTAGCTACCTGCCCTCTTGTTATTTATCAGATCAATACTTGTAGTTATTACCATATGTTTCCCGAATGTTTTAAGCTTATCTTTTGTCTCTTTGAGTAGGAAGACATAAAGCTTAATTTACTATTTGAAGGGCAAGGTCAAGGAATAAAGGCTTCTCCTGATCTAGATTAAAATAAAATTTTCAGTCACTGCAGTTTGCTGTCTTAATGCTGCCCACTTGGATTTTGATAAACTGCATATTTATTATCTAGACATGTATTAGAGAGACAACTCATAGTGCAGATAATGTACATCGTTGCTCAAATATGTCTGGGGATTCTATACCATCCTACAGGTCTGGCATATACTACATTAATTTCTGGAGGTCCTTTAAAACCTTTAGTACCCAGGTTGAGGAAAGATCTTATCCTCCTTCGTCAGGTAGAAGAGCAGAAATAGGGATATGTAAGAAATGCATAGAACTACCTGAGTCCTGTAGTGATCTTGAAATCTCATAGTTAAATGGCTTAGTCATCATCATCACCCATCACCCATCACCCAGTCCGAAATCTCGCAATGAAGCATGGTCTGGAGAGGTCCGATAGTACGTAGCCTTACCCTTACTTAGTATTCTATTTTATTGAGACCAGAAAAGGAACCATATAGAGTGAAGATAAAGATTTAGGGGCCAGTGACACAATGTCAATTTCCTTAGGCGTCAAGTTACTTATGGTTTCTGTCATGTTGCGAGACCAAGCTATGCATGATATACTTGCCTTTTTATGAATACTTTGTTTCTTGACCTATAAAAATGTTTTTTTTTTTTGGGCAAAATCTGATATGTTTTGATGACTTCTTGTTTCTGCCCCATTTCAATGTTTTTTCTTTCAGATTTTTTTTTTGACACTGAATCTCTAAATCCTTCCACATGTTTGAATAGGAGTTTCTCCGGGAGAAGGTACAGGTGCAACAATGTCTGATGACGAAGATGATCCAGTAGATAGTGATGCCAACTTGTTTGATGGAAGCATGGACGGCCCTGATTCGATGGGGTTCGGTCCCCTTATGCCAACAGAGAGTGAGAGATCATTGATGGAACGCGTGAGGCAAGAGTTAAAACATGAATTGAAAACGGTAATTAACAGACGGAATTTCAACATCAAAGTACCTTATATTCCGGAATGATAACAGCTGTTTTGCCCCTCTCTATCACAGGGTTACAAGGATAAGATCGTGGACATTAGAGAGGAAATTTTGCGAAAGAGAAGAGCCGGAAAGCTTCCTGGTGACACAACATCTGTACTAAAATCTTGGTGGCAATCACATGCCAAGTGGCCTTATCCTACTGTAAGTGTTACTGCACCAATCCTCTCGTTTAATTGGATTATTAGATAGATATGCTGGGAGAAACTTGAATCCTACTTCAACTTGTGTAGTACCCCTAGGGCAGCACAAAAGACTTGGCGTAAAAATTATAGTACCCTATGTCCCACCTGTCGTCTCTAGATTGACAAAAGCTGCGAAGCTTCCTGCATTAAATATCAGGGTGTGTATCCTTGAGCATATGAAAATATTTGAACTTGACTCCTACGCGACATAACACAGTACAACACAACACAAACAAACAAATTCTTTGGTAATATGCTGAGATTGACAAGATATCAGCGGAGGAGCTGCTTTACTTGATGTTTGGTTAGGACAAAGTCAATCTGTTGCTTTATCAAAACGTCTCTCTTTGTGTCATTTCAGGAGGAAGATAAGGCAAGGCTAGTACAAGAAACGGGTTTGCAATTAAAACAGATAAATAACTGGTTTATCAACCAAAGGAAGAGGAATTGGAACAGTAACCCTTCATCTTCGACAGCATTGAAAAGCAAGCGCAAAAGGTATATTGATTTAAGCATTCACATTTTCTATATGCATTTACCAACCTTAATTTGAAAAAAAAGTAATGCAGGTGAGTAAACCATCCGACGGAGGTTCATTTCAAGAAAACCAACCATCATGAAGAATCTATCAATAACTATCATGGGCTTCCTTTCCTGGTAGTCAGCAGATTCAAGTGAAAGAAGCATACTTATCTTAAGAAGAGAAAAGCTAACATAGAGAAATTAAGAAGGCAAGGCTCAGGTCATGCATGCGGATGTGTTGAAAAGTTTCAATGCAATGCCATTGAATAGTTTCATGGTTAAAGAATAATTTAGTAAACCTGCATTTGGTAGAAACATGTGAATTCCAGGTTTATGATTTTTGTTTACTTTCTTATATCTGTGAAAAGATTGGTGGGGGTTATGGGTATAGTGTAATAAATATTAGTGTTGCATGATAGAAATTATATTTGCAATTACATGTATAAAAATTTTCCTTCCCATGGACTATAGAGAGTGAGGTTTCGTTCTTTTGATTCTGTGTCTCTGGAGATTTAATCACGGAGTCACATTACTTTTGATCTCTTGCCAACAGAAGTACTACGAAGGATAAAGTTATAGGAACAACACAAAGCAGAAAAGCAATACCACACCCTCAAAATTCGCCACTCAAGCAGTCTAAGAAAACAAAGTTTAATACCCTACTACATAAACTCTCCCACACTCAAGAAAAGTCACTCAATGATCACCAGCATATTACACCAATCAGTAAAACTATCTTACATACACAGCCTGCAAACCACAACCAAAGAAGCACAACTAACTCGCATGACCCCTGAGGAAGATGAACCACCACTTGGTAGCTTGCTCCACAAAGATGCCCTAAACCTGCATCAATAACCATCTTCATAATAGGGTTGGTTGATGTGTTATATAGAAGTGAAATTGGAGTTAGAAGTGTAGGAAGATGACAAAAGGACCGGAACGAATGAATGGGAAATTAAACCTATATAACTCTTAACGCTGAGGTAGAATAATAATTGGGGCCAAGCATAGGCAAACAAACTAAGGTTTAACGCAGGACTCGGGGGTCAATATAATGCTTGAATTGAACAAGTGAAAACCAAGTCTAATGTAACGCCCAGAGGCATTTTAAGTAAATTACTTTGGGCTGTACTGCAAGATTGTTATCAGCTGAAGCTTTACCAGCTAGTAATCAAAACTACTTTGCGTTTTCCACCCAAAACAAGAAGCATAGATATCAATCGATTGAAGAATTATAATCCGATTGCTTCAGTCAATTTGTTCATTATTTTCATCGAGGAGTAATGAAATCTATCTTCATATATTTCATCTTCAATGTTAATTAATGAAATACACGGCACTATCAGTGTGTTTCTAATCACAGCGTGTGTGCTTTTATTATGTATATTATCTGAATTTTGTTGGTGCAGCAGACAACCTAGTCATAAAATCAGGACATGCATAGTCTTCTTGTCGCTGTAAGCCGTCGTCGAAGTTTAGCGCATAACTCTGAGGATCATATTGACACTGCATCTTCCTTCCTTGTTGACTAAACCTACGAACAAATTTCTTCCACTTTGGCCATGTCAAAACCTGTGAAATCTTCTTCAAACCCTTTAACAAGAAGCCGTTTTTGTTAACCTTCTCCTCATGCTTGCACAATACATATATTTCAGAGGCACTACTGTTTCTCTGCCAACCCAAGTTAAATCCTTGGCCTGAACACCCACAACAGTTGGAGGAGGAGGAGCTGACCACTGACTCTGAGATTCTCATCGATAAATTCTCGTGAAGATTGATGGAGAGTCGATCGTGGATTACCAAGAAGAATGTAATGGATCTCTTATATGTAACTACCTTCTGGAATCCCAGATGGAACTTCCTAGGACGAGTCCGTTTCCTACTACAAGTCTTTCTTCCTACTTTAAGTCCATTTCCTAAACATACTCGATCTAGACTTGAGTAATATTCGTACGTCAGTCCTAAAACGAAACGACACTACCAATAAACGATTGGTATGTATCTCTAGTATAGAGCCTCGTACATGCTAAGTAGGTCCTTCATCAACGATAAAATCCCTCACATTGCATGAATTGATTAGCAATGTCAGAGTAATTCATGCGTGACCAATCTTCTTAAAGAGATTTTGACTGAATCTAAAGGAAAAAGACGGAAATGTTCCGGAATTTTGATCGTTGTAGTTATTACAGTTTCTCCCTTTCTTTATTTTATTATATTTAATTTTTTATTTGAATTTCTTTATTAATATTTTGATATTGTTTTTTCCTTTCTTAATTCAATTTAATAAAGATATCTTTTAATTTCAATTATGCTCAGTTTTTTAATTTAGAGTTTAATGCAGCATTATCGTATGGTTAAATGATAAAGCTTGCGTATATTTTATACATAATATTTGTAAATTTTGATTAACTTTTTAATGATTTAAGGTATTGCACTATTAAGCACATAAAATTTAATTTTCCAATTTGTTATGCTTCATTATTGTTTTATCAGGTTTGAATACAATTTAATAAAGATATTCTATTGATCTTTAGCTTTAGTTAGAATAAGTTCTTTAATTTAAATTTTAGATGTAGTCTTCTATTATCATAGGATTAAATAATAATAACACTTGTATTTTGATTTGTTGTCTTTTATACTTAGTACTTATAAAATCTTGATTAGCTTTTTATGATATAAGGTGTTGCATGAAGGAGCACAAGGGAAAGTGAACATTAGGACATAAAGTATAATATGATTTATTAATATTTCATATAGTTTGAATTCAACTTAATTCAGATGATTTATTTATCTTTTAATTTCGATTGGACTAAGTTCTTTAATTTAAAATTTAGATGTAGGCTTTTTATTATTGAATGATTAAATTATTTTCTTTCATATTTAATGCTTATGAAAGCTTGCTTGACTTTTATTTGATTTAAGATATCACATGAAGTAGCACAAGTGAAAGTTAACAATGACTCATAAATAATGTAAGGTAAGATAATTATGAAAATAAAACCTTATTATATGCAACAAATTAATAAATTCAAAGGTTAGATTATGATTTGATTTAATACTTACGACTATGAATCTAATCATAAGATTAAGTTAAATTCATGTGATTTATATTTTAAAAGAACTTCATAAAATAGAAGGTAGTCTATTTCATAAATATACTAAGATGAATTTGAAAAGATATAAATACTAGGAGTATAATTAATAGAGTCTAAGTTTAAAATTGTTAATTTGTATTAAATTTCTTTAGGAACTCAAATATTTATTTTTATACAAATATCTAACTCGTTACTTCTTCATTTGATTTTTTTTTTACTTTTCATTTTAACTAATTTTGTGATATATTTTTCCTAAATTAATTTTAGTAAATAAAATAATTTTATTACTTGTTACTATTTGTCTATATACCTATAATTAATTTGCTTAACATTCGTATGCATTATGGATATTATAACGTTATATCTTACTCATATCGACCCACGAATAGATTGAAACAATTTATAAGTATGAATGGACAAACATTCAGTAATACTTTAAATAATGGATCAATGTTATGTACAATGTAATCAATTCACCAAATAGGTTTGAGTAGACGAGTTTGTCATCCAGATAGACTTAGAGCTTGAACGATGTAAAGGTATGCAAATAAATAAAGTTGAGTTCTCTATCTATCAAGTGGTACATTATATGTCAATAGAGTACTCTATCTATCAAGTGGTACATTATATGTCAATATATCCAAACTTAAATCTTTAAGGCTTGTATTTGAAAGTTATCAAAACTGCTTAATACTAAAACTTTATTTATTAACTCAAGCATAATTGGGTTTTAATGGGATCGAAAAGCTTGAAGCACAATCTGGCTTTGGGTGAGTTTGAAAAGTCTAAAACCCAATCAAACTTTGGGCTGGCTTAGCTTAAAAATCTTGAAAGCCTAAAGACTTGTCAAAGTCATTAAATCAGCCTCTTCAAACAATCAAAAGATAAAAACTTTGGTGATGCTTAACATTCAAACATGATATTGCCAAGTTTATAAGCCATTACCATTTGCATCTATGCAATCGCACATTCTTTTTTTCCTTTTAATATCAATTATTTTTCAATTATCCCAACCAGTTATAAATATTTTTTATTATAAAACAAGAAACACTAAAAATCAGATCATGAGAGCACCAAAGATTTTTTAAGCCAACTTAAAACAATAGAGGTAAATTACATCTAAAATTATGAACTTTGTCTGATTTTTCAATACTAGCTAAAACTATATATAAAAAAAGATAACAATAAATCCCTCAAATGTTCAATTCATTACAAAGTTAGCCCATCATTAACGTTTTAGTTAATGGTAATGACATGACGCGTTAAGTCAATAAAACCCATTGACAAGTAAGCATCCACATGATAAAATTATTAAAAATCAGTAAATTTATTAAAAATAATTATAAAAGACCTAATAGAATTATTAGTAATGTGCCCTAGGCCAGTGGATATATGTGATTCATGTATTAACATTATGACTTTTAATAATATATTTTGAGGTATTCCTTTTATATATGCATGTATATTGTTTATGTAATGTGATTTACGTTCCATGAATGGTATTAGACTTATGTCATTAAGTATGTGACTTGATAGTAAAACCATAAGCGTTATAACGCTATTCTAAATTGTCCATAGTCGATCGTTATTGGTGGAACAATAATAAATTAAGGCTAGTATGTGTTCTGATTGATGATCACGTTTTACTGATCATGGATATGAGATATCAAATCAGAAACATA
>JANIHZ010000008.1:23785128-23801824 GCA_027478365.1 Erythroxylum rufum
CATCATTAACAATTCAATTGTACCCGAAAATTATCATGAATGCATGTACAATCATATAATGTGCAAAAATGTGCATGACACAAATAAATAGTGCATGATAAAGCAAAATCCTGATATCTCACAAAATCTCAGAATTCACAAATTCTAGCCCTAACATGGGTAACAGGATGCTACACAATATATATATACGTGTGTGTAACCGAGGCTTTTGCAAAGAATCAAATTAGAAACAAGCAATAAAATGAAGCATTCATATTTATGAGCAAAGCAATGACATGGTGCAAATAGTTGGCTTTGCTCTTAAACTTTAAGTTGTAGAGAAATTATATCAAGCACTCTCAACTCTTATAACCATCTTGATTTACCTTTCTCTGTTTCTTCCCCTCATAGTAGGAACCGTATAATCTTGAATCACATAATAGTTTCTTGGGCTACAAATACACATACTTGCTAAAATAAAAAACTTTACATGAAACATAATCGACATCGGCAAACATTCAAATATCATGGATACCCATTTTTCTAACAACGTGTAACTAAACACATAATGATTCTTTGGTATCCAAATAAATCTTAACAAGCTCATAAGATTAAAGTTCAAAAATAGCTTAAAAGAAAATAGTAACAAATGAACAACATAGATGTAGGAAAAAAGTTTATAAAAATTTGCAAGTTGCAACTTACATGGAATGGAACACCTTAATTGACTTCTGATTAAATAATGGACTTGTTATCAAGTTTTGTCTTGCTATGTCGAGACTCTTTCCCTCTTGTTTCTAGATAACAAGTCTTTTTCCTCACCTTCCCGACTAAATCCCAGTTTTGTTTCATAGTATTTTGCGTTTTTGCTACATCCTCCGCATAACATATTTCAAATTATTCTTATGGCTATGGAAACTGAAGAGGATAAACTAGTGCATGAGATATACCACCGCTTAACCGTAGAAGAGGAGGAGGGTATACTTGAATACCCTGATGATGCAGCTGACGGCGGACAGGGGCCAACAGGGCCTGAATGGCAACACTGTGTCATAGGCCGATTGGTAACGGATAAAATGATAAACTTTACGATTTTTAAACAGATTATGGCAAGCATGTGGCATCCTATAAAAGGTATCATAATAAAAGAGCTTGGTAATAACGTCTTCATTTTCCAGTTCTTTCATCACCTCGACGTGGAAAGAGTACTGCGGGATGGTCCATGGAATTATCAACAACTCCCGCTTCTGTTACATAAATTACAGCCCCATGAGAACCCTCGTCAAGTAGAATTGGAAAGACTAGAGTTATGGGTTCAGATTCATAATATTCCTAATGGTTTTATGTCTAAAAGAATTGCAGCCGACGCTGGAAACTATATCAGAGAATATATGGAATCATACCCACATAACTTCTTGCATATATGGAGAGATTTCATGCAGATCCGGGTGGCAATTGATATCCACAAGCCACTAAAACGGAAACTCTTTGTAAGGAGACCACGAGGGGAGAAAGTTTGTTTAGAATTTAAGTACGAAAGACTGAATACATTTTACTATTTTTTTCTTTGTAAGGAGACCACGAGGGGAGAAAGTTTGGGCATACTGATCATTTTTGTCATCTCCTATATGAACATCCACGAATTCCCAGAGAAAAAATTGCATATGGTTCATGGTTAAAAGTTGAATCCAGGAGAACTACCCAAGTCGGAGCTAGATGGCTATGATCGGAAAACGAAATTACAGCAGATTTAAAAGACAATTTCCCAAATGCTTCGACGATGCAGGGATATAATCCAACGATCCCTACTGACATAGGGAACACCACTAATGAAGCCGAGATTCATGGGATTCAAACTCCATATGCTAATCTGGTAAATAGTGGATCCCGGAGTAACGATGAGTAGTATCAATCTAAGAACTTGATAGTCGCAAATTTTGCAAAAGCCGCACCTTCATTATATATAGAAACAGACACAATCATAGTAATTAATTCTAAATGAAAACGTCTCTAAGAAGAAGCGGACTTTGAACATGTAAACATGGAGGAAGAACTTATTCCGAGTACTCTCGAGACTGGGTCAAAAAACTTGAACTTGGTGGGCTTTGTTTTCGAAGCCCACCGCGATCCATGAGTACATTAAGCGGGAACTATCGGGGGCTTGGGAACCCACGTACGGTTCGAGCCTTAAAGGACATGGTGTCTGAAAAGAGGCCTAATTTTATTTTCCTTATGGAAACTAAAATTAGCAGAGAAAAGATTTTACGAATTAAAACAACGTTAGGTTTTGCAAGTATTTTTGTTGTTGATCCAATTGGAACCAGAGGAGGTTTGGTTATGTTATGGAAAGAAAAGCAAATGGCCCAATTAATAAGCTACTCCCAAAATCACATTGATGTGGTGGTTTGTCTTAAAGGCATAAAACGTTGGCGTTTAACTGGCTTCTTTGGGTTTCCAGAACGTCATAACCAGAGAGATTGATAGGACTTGCTTCGACACCTTCAAGCTCGGTCAAGCCTACCATGGTGCGTCATTGGCGATTTCAACGATATTATGTTTCTGTCTGAGAAATAGGGTAATCACACACATCCTAAAGCACTGATGGAGGGTTTTTGACAAGCTCTTCTGGACTGTCAATTACATGATTTGGGGGCTGAGGGTTCACTATTCACTTGGGAAAACCGAAGAAATGAATCTGCAATTGTAAGGGAGAGGCTGGATTGAGTGGTGGGAACAACTTCTTGGTATACATCATTCTCAATGGAAAGATTTTTTGTTATCATCTACCCATCTTTCTATCGCTGGGCGTTCAATTGAAGAGGTATGTTCAAAGACGATTTCATTTTGAGAATGCGTGGACTGTAGAGAAAGATTGTCGACAGATGATAAGTAAAGGATGAAGATTGTCGACAGATGATAAGTAAAGGATGGGCGACAGGTATTTTTCATTCTCTTCAAGAACGTTTAAGATCTTGTTCCCAAGACTTGCAAAATTGGGCGCAATCTCACCATCAAGAGTTCCACAATCGAATTAGACGGGTTAAATAGCAGATGGCACTCTTGCAAAGACAATTGACAATTAATATGAAGTTGTCGAGAGATTTGGAATAGCAGTACAGTGAGCTTCTTCTACAGCATGAAGTGTACTAGAAATAAAGAGCAAAACAACACTGGCTAGCTGAAGGTTATTCTAACTCGAAATTCTTCCATTTGATGGCTTCTCACAAGCATCGGAAAATTTTCACCTCTAAGCTCAAAAACAGTAATGGGGAATGGGTTGACTAGGATTCAGGACTACCGAATATGCTTTTGGATTACTACTAACAACTATATCTTCACACGGAGACACAAGCCCGATATTGCGCAATGTGGATTGTAAGGTAACTCCCCTTTAGAACGACTTATTAGTGGCCCCATATACAGTAGAGGAAGTGCGACAAGCTCTGTTCTCCATACATCCAGATAAATCGTCGAGACCAGATGGTTTCAACCCAGGATTTTTCAGACCTACTGGATATAGTTGGAAAGGATGTTGCCCAAGAATGTCTTAGAAGCTTAAACAGAGATGCTCCCATGCCTGGTGTGAACAAAACTAATATTATACTTATCCCTAAGAAAAAAGCACCAGAAATAATAGCTAATCTACGACCCATATATTTAAGCAATGTCACAGATCGCATTGCTGCAAAGTACTCGCCAACAGATTAAAGCAGGTTTTACCTCAAATTATATCAGATACGCAGAGTGCTTTTATTCTTGATCGTTTAATCACAGATAACATTATTGTGGCATATGAACTGTTTCATTCTCTTAAAAGGAAAACTTAAAGAAAGTTGGGTTCTCTCACTCTAAAAAATGATATGAGTAAGGCCTATGATAGAATAGAATGGGAGTATTTGCGACTGATTATGCTGAAATTGGGATTTGATGAAGCATGGGTCTTTAAGATCATAAGGATAGTAATATCGGTCTCCTATTCTTTTGTTCGAGGGAATGAAGAATACGGGCCTTTAATTCCTAGTAGAGGATTAAGACAAGGGGATCCGTTGTCTCCATACTTGATTATCATTTGTGCAGAAGGTTTATCGGCTAGTTTACATAAAGTTCAGGCATAAGGGCATATTCATGGGGCTCTAGTCGCACGAGGGGCCATTCCGGTGTCTCATCTGATTTTTGCAGATGATGCTATATTCTTTGCTAGAGCTATAGTGGAGGAGGCGGTAAAATTAAAGACTATCCTACAGCTGTATGAGAAAGCTTCAGGACAACAAATTAACCTTCTCAAATCAGGTGTTTCTTTTACTCCTAATACTGCAACTACAATGAAAAATTTGATCTGCTAAACTCTGGGGGTTGCAGAAATTGATAGCCATACTAATTACTTGGGTATGTCGTCTGTTATTGGAAAAGCTAAATGTCATGTATTTCATTATGTGGTAAAGAAGCTAACAAAGTGATTACAGGGGTGGAAAGCTAAAGTGTTGTCCAAAGCGGGAAAAGATATACTGCTGAGAATTGTGGCACAAGCTATGCTGAATTACCTTATGTCACTCTTTTTGTTACCACTGGACACTTGCAAGGATTTGGAGAATTTGATGAATGGTTTTTTTTGGCATAACGGAGGAAGAGAAAACAATGGTATAAAATGGTTGCAATGGAAGCGGATGGCGATACCAAAAACATATGGAGGATTGGGATATCGAGGCTTGAGGCAATTTAATCTTCCTCTTTTGGCAAAGCAAGGATGGAGGTTGCTTCAATACCCGAACTCTATCGCCGCGCAAATTCTCAAAGCCAGATATTTCCCCAAGAAGGATTTCTTTTTAGCAGCTTTGGGTAATAACCCAAGCCAAATATGGAGAAGTATATATCAGGCGAAAACGATTCTACTTCAGGGATGTAGGAGAAGGGTTGGCGACGGGCAAGACATTCATATATGGTGAGATCCCTGGTTAATGGATGATGGGGATCTGCATATTCAGACAGAATACATGGAGCATCTAGAGTATGTAGCTGAACTCATTAGGGATCATTGTTGGAATGAAGAACTAATCAGACGATTCTTTAATCCACGTGATGTAGAGCTGATCTTACATATCCCTATCAGCTTCTCAAGGCATAAGGATGATTGGATATGGATTCTTAACAATTAGGGAGAATACAGAGTTAAAGAAGGCTATAGAATGGGAATGGAGTGCGTCAATATAGAATTCAGGGACAAGGGTTTCCCATGGGAAAAGATTTGGCAGATTCATGTTCCAAGTAAAGTCAAACTTCTTATCTGGCGTCTTTTGAGAAATGCACTTCCATGCAGAGCAAATTTAAAGAGGAGACACATTGATCTAAATGACACTTGTCCTATATGTGGTAGAGCAACAGAGAATGAACAACACATATTGCTCTATTGTGAGTTTGCTCATTCTGTTTGGTTATTATCTTTTGTGGCTTGGAACGTGTCTCATAATATAACATTACATAATTGGCTTGCTTCGGTTTTGACTTGCTTCACAAATGCACAGAAGGAGGAGGTATCTATGATTATATGGAGTTTATGGACTCAACGCAATGAATTTGTATGGCAATAGAAACTTCATGACAAGTTCTTTATTATTAGTCGGGCTAGAACAACTTTAATAGAATGGCAAGCAGCACAAGCTAGGAATAACAATCCATCCAAACAGCAACAAAAATCTCCATCCAAATGGCAAGCTCCACAACCAAACCAGTTTAAGTGTAATGTAGACGTGGCGCTATTATCTTCTGGTTTTAATGGTTTAGGAATGGTGATACGGGATTCTAAAGGGCAAAATTGTGCAGGCAAGTTAATGATTTTACCGAGGTAGAGAGATCCTCAAATCGGCGAAGCATTATATTTTCGAGAAGCTCTAAGTTGGATCAAAATACTTTCCTTTTTTCCTGTATGTGTCAAAACGGACTGTCAAATAATTACTCAATTCTTGACTTCTACACATATTTTTCCTTCTTACTTTTCAATGATTATTAAAGATCGTAAAGCTCTTCTTAACGAGCATCAATTTATTTCTATTGCTTTTATTAGGAGGCCAGTGAATCAGGTTGCTCATACGATAGCTAGGGCAGCTAATTCTATGTATGGTTTTGAATAGGGGGTATGCCCTCCAAGTTTTCTGTATGATGTTTTAACTTTGGATTTTAATAATATGTGTTGAGCACACCTGATGACGTTTCAAAAAGAAAACTTGTTAAATCATGTGTTATGTTTGAAAAAGTTGCATTTTCTTTGAAACTACATTTTTTTAATTAGAAAATTTGAAAATTAGATCTAAAGTAGAATTTGTCTCATAATAGTTGAGTTAGCATCAATAGTGCAACAATCTTGCGATTTAAGAACATTTTGAAATGTCTCATAGAATTAGCATAAGATGGTAAGAATTAAAGAAGAACATTCTTTGAAAAGTGACCTATGTGGGTAATTACATTGCATAAAAATAACGAACTAAATACAACAAACTAACCTATGTTAGAATTCTAGAATTTCCATAACTCAATTTTACATAAATATCTTCCAACAGATCAATTACAAATTTTTAGAATCCTCAAATTCCAACTGTCAATGAAAACAAATTATCGGTGCAGTACATGGAGCAATCATTCTTGACATACTGAATATACACAAGGTTTAAGAAGCATGAATAATGAAACAATGTCAAAATTCATCTTCGTCATCATCATTCTAGTATAAGTAGAGTCTACAGAGGTTTAGAAATACGCAATCTTACTCTTAACTAGTAGAGAAGTTGTTTTTGATAAACCAAATAAAAATAATATTTAAAAGATACATATTAAAATAATAAAGTAATAATAATTAAAAATAGATAATAATAAAATATACATAAAGATAATCATAACAATAAAATAAATAAATAAACAAAAATTTTGTACAAATAAAAATAAGTGAAAATATACAATACAATACATACCAAAAGGGTAAAGATTAAAAATAAAAGATAAAATAAGTATATAAATACACACAAAAAACAAGTAAATAAATAAAACAAACAAGTCGTTACAAAAAAGTATTAGGTTAACTAAGGAAATAATTAGGCTAAATAGCTAAAAGGAATGTACTATATCTTGAAAGCTTGAACAAAAAATAAGACACTAGATTTTAAGAAAAATGTTTAAAAGATATATGAAAAAAAGAGGAGGATCTCTTTAATTGATATTTCACGTCAAAATTATTTTTGCCTTTTTTTTTTTTTGGAAACAAGTTGATTTCAAGGTTGTGACAAGCAATTATGATTTTTCTTAGTTTTAAAAACTAAAAACGACAAACATTTTTAATTAAACATGTTTTTAATTGTTTGTTTTCTTTAATTAGTGACAAGGTTCTAAAGAGCGATCATGTTATAAAGGAGAGCTTTTGTGTATCACAGAGAAGAGAAGAGTACAAGGTATTTTATCAGCAAGTGGTTGATTTCTTGCTTGTGGCAACCAGTTAGGATTTTTCTTATTTTAATGACCAAAAAAAACAACCATTGTTTTAAATTTTAAACAACTACTTGAATAATGTTCATGCTTTAAATTTATATTATTAACTTACCAAATAATTTAATAAGTGCACAATTAGGCTTTTGGGTTTTTTTAAATTCATCTTCGATACTTCATAATGTTTGACATGTTCTAAGGAATAGATCACATGTTCCGTTAATCTGTATTTATAATATTCTATGAATATCCATCCATTCAATAAATGAGACTTACAAAAATTGAATAGATGAATAGGTATAAAGTCAAAGAAACAGATAATATGAACTTTATATACCTAGCTCATGGATTCAAGTTTTAATAAAAATCTAGTTTTAACTCTAAATTTATAAAATTCTTCCAAAGAAAAATGTTCTGAAAAATTCAAATTTTGCTTTTAATTCGCCAACCTTTTTGGACAAAGTTTATTATACTCGATTCTGTATAATTCAAACTTTGATTCTATACACATACGTATATAAGAACTTAAATCTATGAAATATTGAGAGTAACATAAATTCTAACAAATAAAGTTTGAGGATAAATTAATAAATTTTTATTTTTTTTGAAGAAAAGGTGAAGAAAAGGTTAAGGGTATTTTAGGCATTAAAACAATTAGGGTTGCAAGTTGCAACTCTATGGTTTAAGTTTGATCTTGAAGCAGCTATATTAGGGTTTCTGTCTTCTGGGCGAGCCGACTTCCTCTTCTAGATTTTGCGCAAGCAGCCATGGCCGAGCAGGTTTTGATACTTCACTTCTTTTTCTGTCAATCTGGATTAAACTATCTGTGGGTTTGACTCGGTATTTGCTGATGGTCTGTTTGTCTTTGGTGTAGACTGAGAAGGCGTTTCTGAAGCAGCCCAAGGTGTTCCTTTGGTACGTTTTTAAGTGATATGATTCTTTTTGTATGTTTCGGAAATATGGAAAGCTAAGCTTTCCTTAGGGTTGAGATTTGTTATCCAATTTCATTTATGAAATTGGAGAAATATTTTTTCTTGTTTGGGAGGTTCGAGCTTTTCGTTGATTTTTTTGGCAATTTTGTAGTTCGAAGAAGGCGGGGAAAGGAAATAGGCCAGGAAAAGGAGGCAACCGCTATTGGAAAAGCGTTGGCTTGGGGTTTAAGACACCCAGGGAGGCAATTGAAGGTTTCCTCATTTTTTGATGCTGTTACTATCATGTTACCTTTTTCAATTCTGTTGAAAACTAGTAATTATGAGTATTTTTTTCGAACTTTATTGCTTACGTCAACAATTTAATAATGCCTAGATGTGCTATGGAGATCAGTATTTGTTTTCCCGCATGTTTAGAGTTTGATTTAATCAGAGATGTACGTAGTTCTTTTGAATCGACATTGTAATTTGCAAAGACGAACTTATCTTTGAGAGTTTGGCCACATAGATAGACTATAAGTAACTTGACTACTTTGCACTCGTAAGTTGCGGTTATGTTCCCAATTCTTTGCTCGATAAGTAGAGTTGCCTTTTGTGGGATTCATTTGTATATATGTTTTCAAAGGTCGCAGATACTTGGTACCTATGTTAGAATTCGAGTATAATGAACCATAACTGGCAATTGACATCCGTGTAGTTTACAACTATTGTATATGTGCCTATTGACTTCAATATCACAAATAACTGCTCTTTTTTAAAATGTGCTCTCAATTCGATGTCCAATAATTTCTTAATGCTGCTGTGCTATGGAATATATATATTGGCTAATTATCTGTCAACAAAGTGGTTATCAGCATTTTGTTGAAGTATTTTAAATCTGAAAAACATAAGTTGGATGGATATAATTCTCCACTAAAATGTTTTGGTGGGATGCTTGAAGGAATGATGATTCAATCTTTGTGCTTATAGGGACTTACATTGACAAGAAGTGCCCATTTACTGGCAATGTTTCCATCAGAGGCCGTATACTTGCTGGCACTTGCCACAGTGCAAAGATGATGAGGACTATCATTGTTCGCCGCAATTACCTTCATTATGTGAAGAAGTACCAAAGGTGAGTGATTTAATGACCATATGTCCATTATGTTCGTTCCAATTGACAGAATGAGGAAATACTGACTTCTTTGTTACCTTTAGATATGAGAAGAGGCATTCTAACATCGCTGCTCACATATCACCTTGCTTTCGTGTGAAAGAGGGAGACCATGTAATTGTTGGTCAATGCAGGTTTAATTCTATCTGCAAATCCTAGCTGTTTGATTCTTTGGAAGAGCATTTTCTTCTGCTCATTGCATGAGTTGCTTTCTTTTGACAGGCCTTTGTCTAAGACTGTGAGGTTTAATGTGTTGAAAGTGATCCCAGCTGGTTCTTCTGGTGGTGGGAAGAAGGCATTCACCGGCATGTGAGTTTCCTAAGTTGCAGGTTTTGTATTGATTAGTTCCAGTGGAAGAAAAACTCGTGATGATTTATTTTTGTTGCATTGGACATTGTCTTGGACTAGTCAAAATCTCGTATGACCTATAAAAGTAACTTCGTAAAATTTTATGCAAAATTTTTAGCCTTTTTACCTTTTTTTGGGGTCCATTCCAAGGTTGAAGTTACTGGTTGTATTTTGACTCTGCGGAGCTGAGAGCTCAGGCTGGCGACTCTCCTTGATAGAATGTTAGTCCTCTGTTCAGGACCGATGTCCACATTATCAGGAAACTAGTTGACATATGAAATGAGTTTGAGATAGATGTGATGGTAGGCTGGATTTCCTTGGCGGTGTCTACTGTTTCAAGAGTATTTAGTGGCTCTGGTTTGAAGCCTGTATAGAATATAGATGTGAAAGAACAGAAGCTGACCAGAAGAAATAGGACGAGTTAGAGAGTAGTGTGACTTGAAAGTTGAAACTGTAAACAGTGGGGTGTATGAGATGAAATTCCTCCTGGTGCCCGACTAGTTATATTCGCAGGCGTAACTTAAACTGCAACCTGCGTATTTGAAGTCCCGCCACGGTACAGGAAATCAGTGGGTTAATAACTTTCCTTTTCAACGTCAGGTTTATTCACGAGTGAGAACAACTTAAGCAGGATATAAATTTTTGTTGAAACCACCGCTCAAGTGTACTTCCTTTCTTCACGTAGTTGGCAAGTGATAGTACAGACGGTGTTTATTAACGAGTGGGAACAACTTAAGCAGGATATTAATTTTTATTGAAACCACCGCTCAAGTGTACTTCCTTTTATTAACGAGTGGGAACAACTTAAGCAGGATATAAATTTTTATTGAAACCACCGCTCAAGTGTACTTCCTTTCATCACATTGTTGGCATGGCATGTGAAAGTACAGACGGTGTTTGGCTTATGGCAATACGGTTTTGATTCCAGTCTAGGGCAACAGCTCTTTCGTATTTGATTTTGCCTACATAGTCAACCCTTCAAGTTTGAATAGTGTGCTAATATAAGACCCTTGTATAAAAAGAACTAGAATCTGTGCCGGGTGCAAAGGAAAAAGCAACGGGTTCAGATCACCGTTACTTCATGCCTACCTGTTTTATAGGCAGTTATTTTTTAATTCTTGTAAATCTCATTGGATGGATGGATGGATGAACATGATAGGCAAATGGGATCTGATGTATTTCTTAGAAATGAAATATAATTCATCAATAAGCATGAACAGTTCCTGACTCGGATTCATGTCAAAAAGGTTAGTTTCCTTAGATTTTCGTTTTCACAGCAAAACACAAGTGGACTGAAACATAGTGTAACCGGCGAAATACACCTAAATTAAGTTGAAATTGGGCAGTTGGTGCCATTATGACATTAAGTGCGATTTCATTTAAATTTTTGTATACATATCTGCAGTTACATTATATTCCCACTTAGTAATAGTTACAAATGTATATGTTGCCTGCTTCAAGAGTTACATCCATCATAGATAATCATCCGCGTTCGTTCCTGCTCCACTTCACTCTGTTCTAGTACTTCTCTCTTCAAATGTATGTATAGAGTTCTTCCGACTATTTGGCGTTCACCGGAGTTGGTATCTCCGACATTATGTTAAGAAGGCGTTGTACCTATTTCAACGTCTTGCCTGTCGATCACACTTTCTGCTGCGTGTAAAATTGGCAAGTGAATTGTCATTCGGAGAGAATAGCTGTGAGAAGAGGAAGATGGAGAGAGATTCACGAGAGAAGAAGTAAGGGATTGACCCCATTCGTCATTTGAAGTTTCTCTTCTATGAAGCAATCGTTCCTCTTCTTCGTTTAACGCTGCCTTCCCTATCGGCAAATCTTATTCATAAGGTTGAGCTGCTGCTCCAAATTCTTCAAGAATTCTCTTAGTTGACTTCTTGTTGGTAATTTCAAGCTTGTACTATAATGCTGTTATTATGTTTTAACCAATTTCCGGTCAAAACAGGAACTTGGGACTTTGAAATATTCTATTTTGGGCCCTGGTCTGCTAGTTTTTGTTTGTTGAGGACTTCTTTATAGATTGTATCAATTTGGATGATGATTATGATGCATATGCTTCAATCTTGTGTTAATAAAATTTTTAAATTTTTTAATTGGTGACAAATAATAATAATAATAATAGATATATTAAGATATCAAATAAAAAATAAAATTTGAGCCTATTTATTTTTATTAAGACTACTATTATTTGAGTCATGACTTTTTTAAATAAAAGCTTATAAATAGAGAGATAAAACCTACATATTTAATTGACTTTTTTATTCAAAATTTCTACCCTTTTGACTTCTTCATCATATTACTTTGTGTCTTTTTGGCTTCTTCTTCCCCTAACTCCACACCCAAAGAAAAAAAAAGAAGTGCTAAAGAATGATTACAAACTAGTTTTTTTAAACATATAACAAGAGGGAAGCAAGGTAAGGTTTGTCTTCACCTGGGCTCACATCCAATTTTTAATATGCTGTCTTATTCATTGTTCAAGCATATCGTTGTTGAATTCCTGATATCAGAGCATATCGTTGTTGCCTTGTTGGCTTCTTCTTCCTGATTTATGTCATTTTATTTTGCACGCCTTGGACGCGAATGCGTATCCGGTGGTTCAATAACCAACAGTTCTTGGTTTAAGTTTTTGTTTTGATGACTGCTTCCACCAGTCGGTCCTTCAATATGTGTGGAGAAAAGGACGTGATTGATTTGGTCACACCAAAGATGCTTTTGAATATTTTATTTGATGATATACTTGTCGAATTTAGAGTTTACTCTCATTTTCTCAAGTCTTGTGCACAAGTATACATAATATCTTTCATCTTTTTCTTTTAAGAAATTCTGTTCTCCTTAGTTTAAATAAATGAGGAATGTCAATCTGGCCTGCAATCAAACGTAGGAAGCAATATGCGCACAAGGATCAACAACAGATACAGTAATTAGACATGGAAAATATATCCCTTAAAGCTCAATTGTATCAAGCGTTTGTAAAACTACTGGAAAAGAAAAAAGTTAGCATGTTTTCCGGGTTTCAACTATGAAAGTGATGAAGGTGGCGGTGATTCGAACTGATGTGGCCATTTTGCATGTGGTGCTGATAGTCCATGGTGTCCATGGTACTGCAATTTTCTGGTGCTGTAGCCATTTCAGGCCATCCACCTGAATGATTTCTTGTTAGCTCTAGCAAAGAGTCCCTTACATAATCAACTTGAACCATTTCGCTGTCCCTTTTCTGCCAGTCAACACCACACAGAAACCATTACTTTGTGATTTTGGCAAGTTTAAGTTAGTTGCTCAAATCTGTGGTTAATACTTCTCATGTAAAGGACATGAGCTCAAATTCTCACCTTGACAATGAAAATGTTGGATACCAAGGTTCGGAAGCTGGTGACGTTAACATTTGCAACTTCTAGCCCCAAAGACTCCAAAGCCTCCATCAATCTCGCAAATCCTCCAGGTTTGTGCTCACAAAAGACCTTAACAAAGAACTCATTTCCATCCATTTGTGCTACATCCACTTGTGGCTACATTTGGTTTGTTTTCAATTTCCACTTAAAAGAGGAAGTAAAAATGGTTATACCAGATATGCCTAAAAGGAAAGAGATAAAACATACCTCCATTTGTTGTCCCTTGTCATGAGTGGTTTCAGAGTCCTGACTTAGTTTAGTAATATTACTACTGCTTGAAGCTCCAAGATGAAACCCGTTAACTGCAACATCAGATCTTGGACAGATATTACCTCCATTTTGGTTCGAAACTTCTGAGATATTGTACTGATGGCTGTTGTTAACACCTTCTTCGAGCTCATCTTGCAGTTCTTTTGCTTGCTTTTGCAGCTCCTTCACAAACTCAATTGCATCTCCAAGAATGGCGGCCTTGTTCAGCTGGAGAGTAGATGAAGATAAAGAAAGCAGTAAATTCATATGGTAATAGATAAAACTTAGTGTTCACAAAAGCATTCTGAAACTTGTTGCATGAACTTGAAAGCGTCATTAGGAGTGCCCTTTTTAGTTTGGACTTCGGAGAAGAATGATATCTACCTTGGAAATGTTTGGAACCAGGGCTCTTAGATCATAAAGCCTCTCATTAAGCCTTTTCCTTCTTTTTCTCTCAGCGTGAAGGTTCTTGGAGTGAGGCCTCTCACCAGTACGTCTTCGATACTTAGCATCGTCCTCAGTATCATCCTGATCACTGCAATCTGGTATTGAATCTGACCTCCCATTATCAAGCTGTTTCATTGAGTCCTTGTCATTTCCTTGCTGCTGGTGGTGTTTGTTTGCTAAGCACTCCATAAACTGCATATCCAAATTCTCCAATCCTGTTCCTAAGGAATTGCAAATGCCAATTCGCTCACCATTAACGTCATAAGGATAATCCAAGTTCTCCAATCCTGTTGCTGGGGACACTGGTGACTGGAAGTGGCTAATTCGATCCCTATGTTCTCCATCGTCAGTCATAAACGGCTTTGATTGATGCTCACTTGAGAAAATGAAATCCATGTTGGTTGCATTTACCGAGGCTTCATGGTCCACTATCAGAAAGTTGCATTGTGATGCTACAAAGTCAATGACATTTTGATCTTCAGGTACCTGTGAAAGGAATAGTTACAATGACACTGTCACTTCGTCGATGGGGAAAATATAACAGTACGCTGATAATGCAGTATGTCGGAATGCGGGACTGTAACTCCAACGCAAACTTGCATCTAAGTAAAAGAAATTAATCTGTGCCAGAGGATATATCATACTTGTTTGGCAACAAACAGCTCTACCAGTCCTCCTGGAAATGGAATTAAAGCTCTTGTTCCAGTTGTTTCCTGCATGAATAGAGAAAATCTTAGTTCATTACATAGCCTATTCTTCTAAGTGCAGGCTAATGGAGAGAAAGTAGTTACATTGTCTAAAGAACCGAAATTACTCACATCAAGAGCATTTGGCTCTGCGCTATTAGAGTAATTTAACCATCTGGGTTGGTTTGACATCAAGGCCTGAGTATGAATCCTGTTAAAGAACTAAATTGACGTAAGTACTAATGTAGACCATAATCTATGCGAAATAAGAGCAAAAACAGGATTGATAATTAAACGATGTGTTACCCGGATTCAAGAGGCATTGAAGAAGGCAATTGAGCAAGCAGTTCGCAACATTTAGTTCTGGGATGCTGAAGCGTAAAATCCCGGCAAGGAAAGGCTGAAGAAACAGGGAACTGAAGTTCTTCTCCACCAGTTTTTACATCCTCTGTCCCACCACAACAACAGTCCACCCACTCAAGATACCTGAAACTCAACAAATCATTAAAAGATAATGAGGAGGCGTGAAACTTGAGAGAAAGTGAATGACTGGACAAAAAGGGACATGATTTCAATAAATATCCTGCTAACCTTTGATCATCTGCCAACTTCCAAACGACACAATAATCCCAACCTTTCAAACCCACAATGGGTCTCAGTCTCTCCATGAAGTTTTGCACCACATTCATGATGTCACCTACAATGATTGATTAGACAGATAGTCCAAAGTTGGAACCTTTTCGAATTAAGGAATTCGATATCCATTTAAAAACTTTTAAGGCGGCTTACACAGACACATAAGCATGCACATAACTATCCATCGGAAAGCATCCAAACTGTTAAACCAAAACATATAACAGAGACTCACTTTTACTAGTACAATCACAGAATATGTACTTGGAGAAAGATACAAAGTTGGAAGCTGGAACTAATCTTCGGAGTTCCAAAATCTTTGTGGCTGTCCCTTTCGGCTCAACACAGCAAGAAAGACAAAAAAATGAACGGAACAAAGAAACAAAAGAGAAGCTGATGCAACAAAATCAAGGATATGGGTACAAACTTCAGGTGATAGCAATAGTTAACTGCACTATCATCCCAGTTACTCCCTGAACACAATCCAAAAAGTTTATATCTTCTTTTTGGACTTCATAAACTATAGAATCAAGTGCTCAGCCATATAATAACACTCGGCTCCCTTTGGGCCAACACTTCTTCTCAATGTACATATATATGAACTTCTGGCCGTTGTTTTGGTAGGTGAATGAGAGTGCTTGCATGAGAGAGAGGGAGGGAGAGAGAGAAGGTGCTTACAATTTTCAATTTTTTCTTTGAAGATGCAACAAAAAGGTTGGCCATGTGTACATGTAGCGCGCACACCACAATCTGTTGAAACATAGTTTGACACTATGTAGGAACCGTTCGATCATTTACAAGGTTGCCATGAATGGACATAATTTGGCATGCAAATGTGATATGCTAAGTGGGTTTGTAGAGTTAGAAGTTTTGGTACAATATTTATATGTTATAATGATGGCAGGAGCATATTGCATGAGCTAAGATGGCGTACAAGACCCTAACTACCTATACTGATATATATCAAAGTTTTTGATTCGTTTGGTTAAATATTCTTTCATGTCGTAACTACTCTTACAACTTTGAACCAAAATAATGAACTATACAACAGCTTTTCTTGCTTTCTAAGAGATTGGAAAGAAGTACAGGCTTTGGTTTGTCCCCTAGTTTGGTACATAAGCTAACGGTTCATCACAGAGTATGACATCGGAAAGGAAGTCTTGCCCTGCTTTTCCTTTTAAGACGTAATGGAGACTTTGTAAATCGTCCCCTTGCTATTTAATTCTTTAACAATGGATAAGGATTATCTACTTATTGATAATTTTGCATTGATTAAAAAAAAAAGGTTGAAAATCAAGTTTCAGCCAAAGGTTGTATAAAGTAGTAGAATAAAATTCCGTGCTTTAAACTATTTTTTTTAAATTATTCATGTATTTTACATTTTATTTAAATTAAAGTAAT
>JANIHZ010000008.1:23809541-23821055 GCA_027478365.1 Erythroxylum rufum
TCTTCTGTTGTTAAGGAATTTGAATGAAAAGCACGCAATGATTTTTAACTATTCACAATTATTGTTCAACTGGTTCATGCCTTTGCATTGTCACGTACTTATGTTCCTAATTTATTTAGCCCCAAAGCTTGGATTTTGCTTCTCATGATTATGTTCAGCAGAAATTTGTTTATATTATAAATGTGGTAGCTTGTGTAGACTGGATGGTGATATTTCTTATTGGCATGTGCTTGAAGCAACAAGAACACTGGGTGGTGATGTTTTTGTGATGCTTTAGATTAGGGTTCCAGAAGATCAGAGTGGGTGGGACTGGCCTGAAAGGTTGTCCTTGAGTGCTAATTTGATCAAATCTGGTATGCCTTTGCCCAACATGCTGAAGAATTCTGGCCGCAATCATCTGCTTGGCCCATCTGGAGGTTTAGTAAGGTTGGGATGGCCTTTAGACAATATTGATTTTTTAAAGAGCTCTCCTGCAGACCAGAATTCAGTTGTTGATGCTTTACAGAACAAACAACTGAGAGATGTTCAACATGACAACAAATTATTCCCTGAGGGCCTTGTTGGCATTGTACAAAACAGCCCACTCATGATGGGGGATGAAAAGGTGTCAGATCATCCTGTCACTAACTATTCAACAATCCCAGAGTTTTCCGGTAAAGGAGTAGAAAGTGCTTGCCAGTCTATATCTACTTGTTTAAGTTCCTTTATGAAGACTCAGAACTTTTCAGGTACACACCCTACTCTGCAGGATTTAAGAACCCCTTTTCAGAGTTCTTATATGAGCAGAAGTAAAGATGGGAAGACTGGTGTTGACTTGAAAACCGATGCTGCCACTTCAAGCATAGAGCTAAGGCTTGGCCAACCATACCAACAGATCCAGTCTGCTGGAAACCCGGCTCTACCAGTCAACATGCTAGTACACTCGAGGAATCCATTTTCACAAAAACAGATGACTCATGATGGTGAGTTGTAATGCTACTTAACATATATTCGCTTTTGTATACTCCTATTACTGTATTTCTATTTTTACCATTTTTGGTCTTTACTATTTTATGTGACAGTGACCAATTGTTGGGGAGGGGGATTGTTAAGACAATGTGGCTATGTTGCTAAACCATCTAATTCCCTGCCAAAAAGTGTGCAACATCAATTGGACCACAGGAACCACGTAGCCAGTTATGCCATGGATGTTGATAAAATACCAATGCTCAATGATGATGCGGCAGTATCTGATGCTTTTTCACACACAAACTTTAGCATCCCACCTGAGGGAAGCTCTCACCCTAAAATTGCTAACAATGTGTTCAATGTCAATGAGCGTGTCTTGCCTCCTAGACAATACGGTGACTTGTATCATGTAAAGAGTGACCCAAAACATGTCCCAAAAATTGTTCAAAATGCTGCCCATAGACAACTGAAGGTAGCTGACTTGGGCTGTGTAAGATCTATGGACAATCTTAAAAGGATTGGATACTTTGGTGGTGACTGTTACTTGGAAACAGGTTCTGGGTCTGAAGCTCACAAGTGCTTAGATAATTCTGGGTCTCTTTCTGTAGTTGTCAATAAAAACAACTTTACTGGTTTGCCAGCAGTCATTGACAGAAAACAGATACACCGATTCTCTACTGAACTGGAAAATGATTCTGAAGCAGGAAACATTTCTAGTCATCCTGAAAAAGCTCCTTGCATGGGGAACATTGGACTTGTTGACCATATGCTTCTTAGACCCATGGACTCATCACTGGGTGGCACGAAGGATATGTACTTTAAAACAGTTCCAGTTGGCGTTTATCCATCTAATTTAGACCCCAGATCAGATCAGACTCCAGGTTTTGGAACACAAGAAAATCTTGGTGGCGGTAGCATCTATCCTCTTGACAATAATCTTAGGCCACTTGCATTGAGGGAGACATTGGATTTATCCAAACAACAATATGCAGTTACTTCCCTTGGGAAAGATCCAAAACAAAGGATATTTTGCAGCACTTCTGTTGCTGAATCACAATGCTGTGTTGTGGAATCTTCAATCCCTGGAGAACATAAGGATATACATAATCTTGGAGGTAAGCAGGATGATTCTGAAGTTGCTACAAATCAACCCATTGGTCTAATAGTAAAATGGGAAGAGATGATAATTTTTCTCCTACCTGCTTATTATCCCTAATCCATATGGCTGTATAGAATTTGTTTTAATGGTCTGGCGCCTCAAACCTGATTGAAATTTGGTCTTCATTCAGGTTTGCATAATTGCTGCAGTTTTTCAAGACTGACTCAAGGTTTTTCCTTAGAGAGTAAAGAAAGAGACATCCGGCATCAACGTCATCATCTTCAGCATCAGCATCCTTTATTACGGTCAGTTTAGAAACTACCATGTCGTGAACTATTTTAGCATGATCGTTTATAACCCTGTTGATTAGTCATCTTTTGAACTTAGATGTTTGTTAAATATGTACTGATTATAGCTATGATATTCTGAGTGTTGGAGATGATTTTGGGTTATGCATGTTGGATTTTCAGTATCTTTTAAGAAATTGCTGTGCATTTTTGATATGTTTATCATGTGAATTCTTCCCTAAGGAACTTTGTATTATTTATGCATAGTAATATATTTCTTCAGAAATCATCAGGCTACTATATCATGATATTCATGACATTCTGCTGGTTTGTTTCTGTTTTTTTAACTGAAATATTACAGGCATGCCATTAGCAAGAACAGGAACATTCATTCTTGTGAACATGAAAATTGCTGTCAGAGAGCACCATATCTTCAGGATAACTGCACCTCCCTTGCAAAATGTTTACCAGACAAATACAAATCAAAAGGTGAAACTCCTTTGGAATCCTCCTCAGAGAAGATGATTGTTGTCAATGGCAAATCTCCTCTCTCCATAGCTTCACATCATGTCAACGCTCCCATTGTTTCAAATGGCAGTGCCTTTTCCTTAAATCCATACAGAGAAGTAGAAGTCCATCTACCTCAGAATAGAAGTGGTCATGTTTCTGAATGGAAAGATGTGGGTGACAGAGCCAAAGGGGTTTGTGACATGTCATGTGTCAAACAATTAACTGAGTTAATTGATGGAAGAGGAAATATGTTGGAGAGACCTGGAGATACTGCTACGAAGTGTTCTAATAGGTTGGGCATTAGTGATCCCCTCAAGGAACATGAAACATCTAACATATCTTCTGGATGTTCTAATCCAGCTGTTACTCAGGCATCAACAGATGTTAATAATGTGGACTCTTCAACTGTCATTGCTGGGAATAGTGGACTAATATACAATATCTTAGATGAAGGATCAGCTATCAATAAATGCTGGTCATCAGATGATGCTCTTGGAAGTGACAGGAGCACAGACTTAAATGATTCTAATTGTAAGATTAACCTTAGAGTAGATAGATTGTCTAAAATCATCAAAAACCAATCACATCGTAGTCTTCTTGATGAGGTTAAACTCTTGGATTCCTTGACATGGAAGAAGGGCAGGAATCAAAACCTTACAGGTGTTACTGCTTGTGGGAAATCCAATTATTCACAAGACTCTACTAGGCACTTGAAAACTGGGAAGAGAAAGAGAGAAATACAACTCAACCTGCTAGATGCATCTTCAGTCACTGGACGTGTAATGCTTGATAAATACCATGCATGTGATGGAACCAATGAGTGGCCATCCTCAACCAAAGGTACAGAAATCGTTTCCTTTAGCCAGAAACCATCTTGCTTCTCTGCTCGCTTTGTTAAACCCCAGTTCAAACATGGAAAATATGCTTCATCTTTGACCAAGTCACTGTCTCGAAAAAGAGATCTTCATAGCCTTTATGATGAAAAAGATGGAGAAGTGGATCATAAATTTGATTTAAGTGGTCACTCCAACTGCCGTAATGTCCCCGAGGTTTTAGAAAGGAAGAGATTACAAAGCACTGGGAATGGTGATAATTGTATGGAGTTTTGGACGCAAGACCGAAGTTATGCAGTTGATAAGAAGATTATCACATGTAGTTCAAGGAGTTGTACTGAAACATCTTCAAGTTACCAGGCCAATTTTTGTTTAGAGAAACCAAGGCCTGTCGTATATGGGAAGTATGGTGAAATATCCAATCACAAAATGGGTGTAGATATTTCTAATCCAGTTAAAATTGTTCCCCTCAAGAGGGTTCTTAAAACTGCCAAAAAATGTCCGCTTTCTGAAAACTTCAACTCTGTAATAACATGGCAAAGGGAGTCAAAGAGGAGAGGCTCCAGCTGCTGTGCCTGCTTTAAGGAATTTTCCAATCTGAAACAAAACAAAGCAAATGAAAGCAATGAAGCATTAGTTTGTGTTGAAATGAATCTTCACAATCCTGTGCATGAAAGAGAGAACACTTTTATCAATGATGATGAGCAATCTGCTGAGTTGAGGTTTAGGAATGAAAGAAGTGGTAAACTTAGCGGAGGTTCAAATATCGTTTATGATCTCCACGCTCCACCAAAGCCAAAGTTTAAGGAAATTCGGAAACGAAGCCTTTATGAACTGACATTAATAGGTAATCTACTAAATTTTGTTGCTTTCTCACATAAAAATTCACGTTTCATGTTTAAGGTTGGGATTAAGAATGCTAGCTTAAGTGACTGACAAGAAGCTTTGCATTAGAGGTATTTCTTGCTCAATCTGTCCTGAAAACAGCTTTCTCAAAGTTAGTAATAGTATAAAATCCTGATTGTGGGCTATTTATTGGTCCATGATATAGTGCAACTTATGCGGATCTTACCACTGATGAAGTCAAAGTGAGTTTAATGTAAAACATTCAGATTCTATAATTTTCTTGCATGAGGTACTTTATGTCAAGACCTTTTGAGGGTGTTTTCACATATTGGTGTATATTCTATTGCACTTTTATTATAGTTCATTTCTACACAACGGTAAAAGGACTCCCCCTTGATAAAATGGTTAATAAACTGCTTGATAAGGATACATTTACTTTAAATTGAGATCAGTTTACAGTACAAGGATTGTCTTGAGGGCCAGAATCTATTGACTATTTGATGAAATGAATACATGTAGTGGAGAAGGGTTTAGGAATTTCAGAACTGTCATTTATTCCACTTCTTATCAGTTAAATCATAAATACCTGAATAGGCACTTAGCCTATGTACTTGAAATCTGGAAGTAATTTGTAGTAAAGGTGAGCGAGCAAGGGCAATTATGGGGACTGCCAATAAAATATCCTATCAGAAATGAGGAAACATACATAAACAATATTATAGTTCATTTCTACACAATGGTAGGAGAACTCCCCCTTGATAAAATGGTTAATAAACTGCTTGATTAGGATACATTTACTTAAAATTGAGATCAGTTTACAGTACAAGGATTGTCTTGAGGGCCAGAAACTATTGAATATTTATTGAAATGAATACATGTAGTGGAGAAGGGTTTGGGAATTTCAGAACTGTCATTTATTCCACTTCTCATCAGTTAAATCATAAATACTTGAATAGTCAATTAGCCTATGTACGTGAAATCTGGAAGTAGTGAGTGAGCAAGGGAAATTATGGGAACTGCCAATAAAATATCCTATCAGAAACGAGGAATCGTACATAAACAATAAATTTCTCTGTGATTGAATAGAGGAAAGTGGGGGCAAGAAACATAAACCCCATCTCTCTTCTGATTTTTGTCTGTTAAGTTCCTTGAATTTCTTCCTCTGAATTTGAATTTCAGTTTCATTTGTTCATAGTTTCCTTTTCAGGAAAAGATTCCAACTCCAAAATACTTTCACATAAAAATTTCAAACGTAATCCAAAAGTAAGAAGGGGGAGATTTTTGGATGATCAAGAAGACTTTGAAATAGATGAATGGCACAAATCCAATGACAAAAGGTGAGCAATTGAGTTTACCTAGATAGGTTGGCTGTTTGAACTTCAAATGCATGGAATTTGAAATTAAGGCAAGTGGTACTGATACTCGTAAAATATAACTTTTAGTTTTCATTCTGATAATTTAAGTGCTTATGGTTCAGATATGCTATAGGCAAATGGCGCCCTTCTATTCTGGACTCTGATTCATTTTGCTGTGTATGTGGAAGCTCAAACAAAGATGAAGTTAATTTCTTATTGCAATGTGGGCAGTGTTTGATTAGAGTATGTGGATCATGTCTTAGTTTACCTTGCCTTCATGCTTAAATTATTCATTTATCCTCATAATTTTCTTGATAAGCAGGTACATCAAGCTTGCTATGGTGTTTCCAAAGTGCCTAAAGGCTATTGGTATTGCAGACCTTGCAGGACAACTGCAAAAGATGCTGTATGAAATTTCAAAATTAACACCCAGTTTTCTACAAATTTGTTTAGTCATTCCCTTTTATGCTTTCTGCTTGATTGTTCAATTTTAGTTTATGATTTCTCATAAATCTGTATGTATTTGAGCTTATCTTTGCTACTCTTTTGCCTACATTAATTTTCCCTCACATTCTCATCATTGTTTCATTTCTTTCTTCTGTTTCTTAGTCTAGCTTGTGAGTTTTGGGAGTTAATCTTAAAGTATGAATGTCCAATACTTGTTTTATTTAATCATCTATTTGGCTAGTTGTCCGCTTCAAACTAATCTAGTATTCCATTGCTTATGTAAATATTTATATATATCAGCTTCATTGTATAATTCTCTATCCATGAATTCAAAATCCTTAGTTACAATGTTTGTTCTTCTTTTCTGCTGTATTTCTCTAATGTAGTACATACTACAGCTGTGTGTGCTTTGCGGTTATGGTGGTGGGGCTATGACTCAAGCCCTTCGGAGTCGAACAATTGTCAAAAGCCTTTTGAAAGCCTGGAACTTTGATAGAGAATGCAGAAAAACTGATCATGCAACTTCTTCTCGAACTTTGCATGATAAATTAAGCATGTTGCAATCCGTGGGATCCATATGTAGAATTAGCAAATGTTCTGTTGTTAGACAATTAAACTTCAAACCAGCGACTTCAGATGATTGGAATATAGATCTACGGGACGAAGCGGATGTTTCAGGACACTCTATGGGCTGCACAAGGGATCTAAAGGTACATAACAGCATTACTGCTGGATTCCTTGATTCCACTGTAAAGCAGTGGGTTCACATGGTATGTGGCCTCTGGACTCCTGGGACACGATGTCCAAATGTTGATACAATGAATGCTTTTGACGTGTCTGGCGTTTCACGCCCGAGAGCAAATGTGGTAAGCATTTTAAATAGATGGTACTTGCACTGAAAAGTTTATATTAAGAAGTTCAAGGTACTTTTAAGAACATGGAATTCATTTTAGAGATACTTATCTCTGGAAACCTTTTTTTTTTTAATTTCCAGTATTTAAAATAAGATATGTACAATACTATTTGACTTGTACAATTTGAGCCACAGGTGAATTGTCTACTACGACAAAAATTCTGAGCATGGTTAATACCTGACCTCTGTGTGGTTGTAGTTTCACTTGCCTCTGTGCTGGTTTGAATCTTATGTCAATATTTTGCGCAATATTTGATTTACCTGTAAAATCTGTCATATCATGGTTTCTCAAGATATCTACACAAGTGATCCTTTCTTAACTGTTTGAAAAGTAGTTTTCAGTAAGATGAAATGGGACAGTCTTTTAAGCATAATAATATTTTATCTATTTTTCGTAGCCTAATATTTTAAATTTTTGGGTTGAATGGTTTCTTGATGTGGTATTGTAATGTTGTGTGACCAAAAGGTGTTTTTTCAAGTTGCTCTGCCCTCCTTACTATTAGGCTTCACCCAACATTTGAGCTTCTGAATTGAATGTTTTTTTAAAGTCTTGTGGGATAAACTATTCTATCATGCAATCATTTCTTAGTTAAGTTTCTAGCATTTGATGTATCATGTTTGTAAACTCTCCAAGTCAATGCTTTAAGTCATGTTTTTGATACAGTAGTCTTGTAGAAATGTTGTATATATGTTGGAGCAGGTAGAGATAATAATAAATTGTATTCAATTCTTGGTCTTCAGGTTTGCTCTATATGTAATCGACCAGGAGGTTCATGCATTCAATGCAGGGTTGTGAATTGCCATGTTCCATTTCATCCTTGGTGTGCTAGTAAGAAGGTTAGGGGTGCTAAATTTTACCTTTGTTTCTATAATCATAATGGATCTACGTACTTTTTTGTTAGCATGCCAAATGTTAAAATGTTGGTAGATCATTTTATGCTGATAAATATTTTGAATATATTGCTTCTGGTCAAGACACATATCTCACATTGAAATTTTCTGTTGACTTTTGTTATTACATGAATTGTAGGGTTTGCTGCAGAGTGAAATAGAAGGTGTTGATAATGAAAAGGTGGGCTTTTATGGTAGATGTGTTGTACATGCAACTAACACTTCAAAGG
Source organism: Erythroxylum rufum (assembly GCA_027478365.1). Taxonomy (NCBI): domain Eukaryota; kingdom Viridiplantae; phylum Streptophyta; class Magnoliopsida; order Malpighiales; family Erythroxylaceae; genus Erythroxylum; species Erythroxylum rufum. Next base: position 23,817,901 of record JANIHZ010000008.1, read on the forward strand.
AATCTGTATTGTGTGCTGATAACAGTGAAACTGGTTGCCAAAGAGAGAAGAAAGAAAGCTGTGCTCGGACTGAGGTATTTTTTGTCATCAGTTGGAAGTTTTTCTTTTCTTCCTTTTATATTGAATGATTTCGTATTCTTGTATAAGGGTTACAAGGGTCGCAAACGGGATGGGTTTTGGCATAATCTTACCGATCAGTCCAAGGGGAATGGTAAATGCCTTGTCCCCCAGGAACAGTTAAATGCTTGGATTCACATTAATGGTCAGAAGTCACATGCCCTGGTATCTTCAAAAGTCCCAATGTCTGATAAGGAATATGACTGCCGGGTATGCTTATCTTCCAATATGCCAAAATTACTGTTTACTTTTGGGAACCAAATGAGGGGCTAAGCTTCATTGTGGTGATTGCGCCGAAATCAAAATCATATTTTTGTAATAATATCACATTTCTTGAGAAGAAAGAAGAAAAAGTAAAGCCATGAAAACATTATTATATTCTTCTTAGTTGATAGATTTCCCATCTGGATGAAGAATTAAATTTTGATAAAGGGAAACTGTGAAGACCAATATCACCTACATATTTTCCTTTTCTGTTCTCTTCAAAGTAAAAAATATTTATGTTATCAGAAACAACTGCATATGGATTTTTGTTATTCTTTTTGCTATGGTATTGAAAACTTTGGTCTTTTTATTACTTCAATCACAAGTATAATCACCTCAATCTTTTTCCTTATTGAACTGCTATAACAATTTGCTTCTTGTTTGGTATTGTTACTAGTTTATCTTATTATTTTTCTCTATTTTGTTGTTGCCGGCAGAAACTGCAACCTTGATTTTTTGAAGGTGGTTGTATAACACGCTTGTGTTTTACCATATCTCTTCTTCCTATTCCTTGCAGAAAGAATATGCTCGCTACAAACAAGCAAAGGGGTGGAAATATTTAGTTGTTTACAAGTCTGGCATACATGCCCTTGGCCTTTACACATCTCGGTTCATTTCCCGTGGTGAAATGGTTTAACATCTTACCCTTCTGATTTATTCATGTAATAATTTGTTGTTGATGATTCAATAGTATGATTTTCTCCATGATTTCAGGTGGTTGAGTATATTGGTGAGATTGTTGGCTTACGTGTTGCTGACAAACGAGAGAATGAGTATCAGTCTGGAATGAAGCTGCAGTATAAGGGTGCCTGCTATTTCTTCAGGATAGATAAAGAGCATATAATTGATGCAACCCGTAAAGGTGGCATAGCTCGTTTTGTGAATCACTCGTGCCTGGTAATGATGAATTCACAGTTTTTTGGAGTTTTAATTTAACAATTCAACTTGGTTGCTTATTCAGTTGTCAATGTGTCATCAGCCAAACTGCGTTGCCAAAGTGATTTCTGTGAGGAATGAAAAGAAGGTAATTCAAGAACTAGACTAGCCGCATACTATACTTGTTTGTCGGTGTTCTACATTGCACAGCCTGCTTATGAAACATTATTGATATAGTTGACCAAGATATTGCCTTGGGTATGCCTTGTGACGGCAAAACAGTTAACTAATATCTATCTCGAAAAACAGTTGAAATGGTTTAATAAGCAAACAATGGGCTTTAACTACTTGACCTTTATTGCTGACTACTGTATGCATGCAGGTAGTCTTTTTTGCTGAGAGAGACATATATCCTGGGGAAGAGATAACATATGATTACCATTTTAATCATGAAGATGAGGGTAAGAAGATCCCTTGCTTTTGCAGTTCAAGAAATTGCAGGCGATATTTGAATTGATAATTAACTGTAAATTCATCATTTTTGTCAAGCCTATATTGAAGCGGTTGATTTTGGCCGCTCAATATGGAAAATGGATCAGGAACTTGTCCTGAAGTTTTGTGGTTGTATGTACAAGTTGATAGTTCACTTCTGAGCAGGCCACAGTGTAAATGAAGGCAGCTTTGGAATTCAACCCGTTGGACATGTTATTAACATCTTTAAGCATTTCATCTTTAGTTGACTTTGGTATTTGTCATGATGCTATTTACAGTTGCCAATATTATTCTCACTTTGCTGCTGGAGTAGATGGTTTTATTATATGCCTTGGTGAACTCGTACAAGCTTCATTGAGAAGGATGTTTAAGAGTTCCAAACAACCCTGGTAAGCAAAGTATTTGGTCATTCAAGTGATGGTGTTGCAAGTTCTTGCTTTGTGTATCGACAATGAAGCGTCAAATGTCGGTTACAGAACGAACCTAGAAAGAATATATAATTAGGGTAACTCAACGCTTTGGAGATGAAGTATTTAAGGACCTAGTCGGCGTCAACTAGGAACTGTCAAAGACTATTGTGCCTTTTTTGATAGATATTGCAAAGATTACAGATCCTTAAATAAAATATAAGTGCTCAAATAGATTACAGATTCTTAAATTCTATTTGATTTTTTATTTCCTTTGAAAGGGTTGAAACCCGAAATTGGTTTGTCCGTTCAGTTATTGAATCCTTTTAACTTGCGACAGGCGTATGTCCTAGCTAAGAAACAAGAAGCCATAGCTTTTTTCTGTTAACATGGTGGGATCAGCCAAACTGATATCAACCGTTATACTAAGGGATATTATATTTAAATATGTATAATTTTTAAAGATTTTTTAATCGAGTGCTATTTTTTTTAGTTTTTAATTTAGTGATTAATCTTTTAAATTTTATATAATCAAGCTAAAAGGTTATTTTTATGATATAGTATGTTTATTAAATGTTACACGGATATTTATTTATTGGTTATATCAGTAAAAATTAATGTTTTAAATTGAATTATTAAGGTTTTAAATTATTGGTCAGTCAATTGAAAAGTTTTAAAATTTGAATACTTAATTTAAAAAATCACAAACGATTGAGAATTTAAGGATTAATTATCTCATATACTAGTAGCTTCTCATAACAAACACATCAACTCCTTGGAATTGTTACCTTCACAAATACATCATCAGTAAAAAAGTAATGTCAGACTATTAGAGAAGTAATTGAGCAACAAGAAATTTAAGAATTTAAGGGTCAAAGAGAAAAGGAACTTTGGTCCTTTGTTTCTAGTGTAATGAGAAATTTGCAACAAACAATAAATGCAAAAAAAGGAAAGTCGAGTTTGTGTATAGTTGAAGACTAGCAGATATTAGTATAATAC
>JANIHZ010000008.1:23821155-23833748 GCA_027478365.1 Erythroxylum rufum
ATGTAAAAAATTATTGGGCAAAAAATAAGTTAAAATATAAGACTTAGAATATTTAAAATGAATTAATAAAAATAGTTAGTAAAAAAGGAATAAAATGAATTAATAAAAATAGTTAGTAAAAATAAGGAATAAAAAATCAGATAAAAATAAGTCACACCCACTACTAAAATTCAAATCCGTAAAACTAACCTAAAATTAAAAAAATACAAATATAATGAGTTATGACTTGATTATAATTTAAAATTTTAAAGGAGTTATGGGTGTGACAATTGTGACCTAGAAAAAAAATTAAAATTTTAAGAAAATTGGGGAGTATTTATGAATATATTATGTTATCAGTGGTTAAAGAATATTGTTAAATATTAAAGTCTGTGTAAAAAATTAAAATTTGTGAATATGGAAAAATTATTGAGCATAAAATAAGTTAAAATATAAGAGTTAGAATATTTAAAATGAATTAATAAAATAGTTATTAAAAATAAGGAATAAAAAATCAGATAAAAAAGTCATGAGTCACGGGTAAGACTTAATAAGTCACATCCGTGACTGAAACTCAAAAACTTAAAACTAACCTAATCGTTTACTATTTTTAATTCAGTTGCATAACCAAATATCACGCCCGTTTACTATAGCTTCTTCTTCTTCTACCTGAAACTTATTCTCCGATAATTCCTGCGACTCTCTCATCTGTACCGACTTCTTTGCTGGCCTCACCTTCCCCGACATCTACTCCAACACGTCGTTTACCATCAACTTTTAGTGACATACCTGGTAACCTCCATTAAAACTAAAAATTGTCATTTTTCAGTTTGTTTGTCGCATTTGTAGAGGGACAAACTTCATTGCTGTTTTGACGTTAGTATAACATGTTGAATTAGACAAGGTATCATCTGGGTTTATGAGGGGGAGTCATTTTTTTAATTATCTTCATTTTAATCGTTTGCTTTCTAATTATTTATTAAACAATTGATTGATAAGAAACATTGCAGGTGTTTGAGACGTTGTATCATAGAAACAAACTTATGTTTTAATGACTTAGACGTATATTTATATAGTGACCTTGATTGCTACTTAGGTAGACTAACGTTATCAAGTATGCTCCATGTGAGATTGTACGCATCTTCATCTTCTCATCCGTATGATATGCCCATTTTAGGTTATCCTTGTCTTTAATTTGACAATCTGAGAGCCAGTTAAGGTATGTAACTTTAAAAGATCGTCAGCTTATGCCAAATAGATTTATTGATCATTGAGCTATTATTGAATTAAGAATAGCAGACCGAGTGAATGAATTGTTGCATAACATATGATGAGATACATTTGCTGAATTTAGAAAAAAATTCATACGTTGAATTAACTCTAGAATTTTTGACTACTTTACAATTGATTTTTAACGAAGATGACATTGTGAATAATATAACATTTAGATTGATGAATATGCTGCATGTTATTACTTTAGATGTACTGAAAAGTATATTTGGATTTTCACATAGTGATTTATGCGACTACCATGATGATTTTAGGCCTATAGAATTTTGGAATGAAATTACTAATTCAAGAAACGTTTTTTCTCCAATTAGGTCTAAATTGTCTGCTTTAGTGGGCCCTAGCCTTCGCTATCTTCATAGGTTTTTAACTTTTACGTTATTCAGTAGAGAAGATAGTCAAGGTGTAGTCTCTAAAGCAGAATTGTTTCTATTGTGGTGTATGATGCATGCTAAACACTTTAATGCTGGTATGTGGTTAAGTATGCTTCTAATGGATGTAGCTAAAGCTAGAGCCGACAAAATAGTAGCTGAAGCATTTGTCACCCAAATTGCAGAGCATATTGGTTTACTAACTAAGAGAACAATTATGTAGTTAGATTTAGGGAACTTTAGTTTAGACTTGCAATCGTTGGTGTGTATGAAGATTGTTAGGCGACAAGGTGATCGTCATGCTCTTGTTAATGACAACATAGTAGAAGCTTCTAGTGGTATGCATAGTCGGGTCGGAGTAGCTGAAGGTACACAAAGGGATGACGTTTTGCCACTCGAAGCTACACATTGGAACATTGCACCTAATTTTGTTGAATATCAATCATTGCTCAATCAACTTATTGTATTTGAACGGTGAACGAATGATAGATTCGACAAGATTGAGGCTAACATAGCGGAGATGTGGAATTTCCTAGTGAACTTAAATCCTCGTTCTGGACACCGTCCACCTTCATCTTAGTATTGTACTTCTGTCTTTTTCTTTTTATTATTTTGATTGTTTGTAGTTAAATTATTTTTAGTTTTATTGTTTGTCTTTATTTATGTTGTTTGCATCTTAGATCCTTTAATTAATTTTTTTATGATGTTGATAGTGTATGTTTGTACATTACATGTTTGTTTTCTTGTTTAATAGTTAGAGATGTTTGGTTATTAAATGAACTTGACTGGGATTATAAATGAGAATTAATATATTTGCATACCTAAACTGATTGACTTGGATTTCAATTGAAAGGGTAGATGAATGAGACCTTCCTTTGGTAAGAATTTGAGCTTTTTTGATATATTATATACCATTTAAAAGTATTCATTGCTGAGAGTATTCTTTCATGGTTAAGCAAATCTAGAACTTGTTAGTAAATACTAGTCAAGATTACATAATCTTATGTAAACATTGAAGTGATAAAGGCATTTAGGATTTATCTTGACAGCTTAAAAAGCCGCCATGATATTATCCTTAGTGAGCTCGCTTGAGCTTAGATGAAACTTGTTTTTGGGTTAAAACCCTAAATATGAGTCTTGGCCTTGATTGTTTATCTCTTTTGATTTAATATGCCATAAGGGCAAGTTGAGCATTTAAAAGGTATAACTGACTGTAGGGAATAATTGTGGGAGAAGCATAGCATATAGTTACGTTATAAGGTAGGGGTGGGTTGGGTTGTAACAATTTGTATTTGTTTTCTACACTTTTTCCCTTTTTGAACTTATGTTATTTTAAATTGAAAAAAAAAACAAATCATATTAAGTAAAAAAAAAAAGAAAAAGAAAGAAAGAAAAAAAGGAAGAGAAGCAGAAAATGCAAAGGAAACAAAAAAAAGGAAAAAAGGAAGAGAAAAAACAAAATGAAAAGAAAGGGGAGAAAGGGAAAAGTAAGGGAGATTGGTAAGGTTAAGTTTGTAATTGAAAAGAAAAAATTGTATGTTTTACGTTTTATTGATTTGTATCATTTTAAATGCTCAATTAGTTCTATGATTTAAAGCTTGGTTTTATCTTCTTCCCTACTTTCAGCCCCCATTACAACCAAAATAAAGACCTTCAAATTAATGTTTGTGTTAGATATTTAGTAGTGAAGATTGGATTAGTAAGCAAGCTTATGGTAGATGCTTAACATGAAATGAATAATGAACGAATATTTATAACCTTTGAATGCTTGAGAGAATGAAAAGTGGAGTGAGTGTCTATCACACTTGTTAATGGTCTTTCAGTTGACATACTTGTTAATTATGGTTATGCATGCGAAGAATAGTTTGTTCACGAGTTATTATGAGTTTCAAAAACTTAGGTTGTGTTTATTGAATTGATCTTTGACATCTTTAATTATTAAATGAGAAAATAATTTATTGTGATTATTAATTTGTTTTTTTTTGTGTTTTCATAGTTTAGTGTTTTTGGTTTTGGTTGAATACAATTATAGTTTAAGTATTAAGGTATTGTTGTCGCTAATTTTATCTAATTTGGCTTTTTTTATATGTTGAAATTTGTATGAATCTTAATGACATTATTTTGTGAATGAGGGATCAAGGGCCATTAATCTTCACTCATTTCATCACGTTTAGAGACACAGATGAGATGTAGAGAAAGGAAGAAGAGAAGAAAATCAAAGAGCGTCGGTGAAGAAGAAAGAGTCTTGATAATTAATATATATGTTATGTGTATACATATGCGATTTCAATTTATTTTTTTGTTTTGGGGAAATGTTTTATTTGTGAGTGGAAATTTTTGCTCCTTAAATAGTTTTAGTTTGTTGGGTCATTGTAGATTTTGATGTTTATGTAGTATTTGATGTCTTTCTGGTCAAGGTTTTACCATAATGTGTATGTTTAATTGATAGCCTTAGTGTAGTTTTAGCAAAAGATAAAATCAAAATAGTTGGTCTTATGGTTAGTTTGATTTTATTAAACTTTGTAAGTTTGACGCAGTAATAGGTAGGCAAAAAGGCGAGAGTGATTTGGATATCCCAGAATAGGGAGAATAATATTTTAGGGTTAGAATAATATAAAGTTGACAGAGTAATAAAAGCGAATGGATATATCATAATTGCTTTATAATTCTTGCGTTTAGTGACTTTTAGAGATAAGTTTAATTATTGAGTTGATAGATATTTAGAAAATAAGAATCAGTTAAAAAATTGTAAATTCTGATATGGTAATACGTCCATCAAGTATTTACAGTAGATATTGATTGTTTGTGTTGCGGTGCATGCTAAGTAGTTATTTATTTTGTATTTGAACAATAATATTGTAAACATTTCTTAGCGAAAAAGGGTTGTGTATAAAAATAATAGAAGTTCAAGACAGAAAAGGTAAATTTTGAGTTTGTTGAGCACAGTTTTGAATATTCACGAAAACAAGGTAAAAGGAAATATGTAACAAGGTATCATTTGTGTAGAAATAATTAAATCCTATGTAATATCAAGAGGACTGTCGAAATCAGACTAACATTTTCACCTTCAAAATGTATGGCCAAAATTTTTATTATGTTGTTGTTGTAGTTACGGGAATCTACTTCAGAAACATGTGATAAGAATTAAAATGCAACAGAAAAGAAGGTATGTTAAAAGAAAGCAAATAAAAAATAAAGAAAATGGTTTCTTTTGATATGTTGAAATTTGTATGAATTTTGAAGTAATTATTTTATGAATGTGGATGAGTTTAATGAAGACAATTATCCCATGGCACAACCAAGTCACGGTTATGAACTAAGTCATAAAATATTAGTCACGGTTGTGACTTAACAACAAAAAACCACTATGCAAGTATACACAATTTTGTTACGGGTTTCCCAAGACTATTATATAAGGAGCTAAAAATGTAAAGGAATAGTAAATTCAAGTATAAGCGAGAAAGATATTAAAGGCTAGCAGAGGAAGTTCAAGAAAAGAGGAAATTAAAGCACAAAAGTTAGAAAAGTTACATGTTTATATTGTTTTACGAACTGTGAAAAAAGTTTACGACAATTTGGGTTTTTTGTTGCTGTCATCAACATCTGCATTTGAGGTTGGTATGGGTTCAGTGTCGCTGAATCTTTTATGAAGACGTTGTCTTACTCTTGAAGAAGAAACAATAATATCTTCTAAAATTAAAAAACCAAAATATATTAGCGATAGAGTATAAAAGTGAACATTATTTTTTTTGAAAAAAATGTTGAGTAAATAAATAACAGATGATAATATAATTCACCAAAAAAAATTCACGTAGTTTGATAAAGCTAAAAATGCAAACATTGATTGAATAAATAATGATAAATACCTGAAATATGTGTAGGTGTAATGTCAGTATTGTTATTTTGATCATCAGTTGACATGTCATCATCTTTTTCAATTGAAGTTGAACCCTTTTGTAATTCACCATCATCAGTTTCAAGGTAATAGATTGTCTTCCATCTGGTGAGTGGATGTGAACAGGTTTGATATAAAGAAGAAATGCCTTAGTTTTCAATTCTGCGTATGCCTTTTCTAGAGGAAGTTCGATACTCTTGTTATGGGAAGGAAAAAATGTAGATGATTAGTCATATGATAAAGATATCATAATGCTTGTTATTAAATATAAATGTATTTGTAGTAAGCCAAAAAAAAAAAAAACCTAGTGGTAAAATTGCATAGCTTCAATATCACTAACTTCAAGAGGTTTTCATTAAGTTCGCTAAAAATAGAAGCTGTGACAGTTCCTGTTTCGTTAGTTAAATCAACATCACAGTGACATCTACATTTGCAAATAAAAGTTAATGAGAATATGTATGTTACTTAGATATAACAAATCATTTACGATAAAGGCTTGTTATAAAAGAAAGGAGATTATAACAAAAACATATTAAAATCAGAAATTTCCGAAATGCCTAATGGGCGTGACATGTTAAATCACTCCCGTGAGAAGGTCTCATAGGTGTGACTTAATATGTCACACTTGTGACATATTGTGAAGGTCTCACGGTGTTGATTATGGGTCACGGGTGTGACTTAACATGTCACACCCGTGACATACAACAAAATTAACTTGCTAATGTTGTAAAAAAATTAATTTCCCAACAAATACGCTGCATCACAAGAAAAGGCAGAAAATTGAAAAGAAAAAAGGGAAAAAGAAATGCGTGGGTTCAACTGGGAGTTTCTCCCTGCAAGAATTACAAGTGAATGTAATTCCATATGTAACGGCTGTTGAGCGAAAGCATTTTTTGTAGGCCATATACCAGTACTTTTGCAAAATGTGTTGAAAGGAAATATGAGCTTTAATCCATGCTGTCTGCAAATATATAGATAGATATTTGTTAGAAATATTAATATCAGATAGACAATGTGTGAGGGAGAAAGCTTATAGTAGAATATAAAATGTATTTACCTTACTAGTAGATTTTAAGAAGATGATTTTAATAATTTTTTGATGTGATCCGAAAGATACATAAGGATTATATCTGAGATAAGCTTGTTGGTTACTAAGGTTTTTGAGCTCCTTAGTATTTCGTTATGTCCTGAAAAATGATTATTATAAATGTAAAAGCATTAAAATATTCTAAAATTTGTATTTAATTTTATTCATTGTTAGAGCAAAGATAAAAAATGTGGCAATACCAATTTTTAAGATCTGCAGCTTCTTGTATTGGTAGATCAATAAGAATTGCGGAGTCAATCCACATAGATAATGCAACACCTAAAATACTTCAATTGTAAGGTAAGAATAAAATAGAACGATAATTTACCAAAAAAAAGAAGGATAAATAAAAGAAAAATGTAAAAGCGTGGTGAACAAAAAACAAAATTACCATTATAAAAGTTAACTTTTAGCCTGCGACAACAATTATCGGATAAGTATGTTAGGATTTGACAATTTGTTGCCCTCATTAGTAACAAAAGCATTCCACATTGATAGTATAACGGTTTGTTACCTAATATAAAAACAGAAAATGTCAGAAAAAGAACTCGTCTCAGGTTTTAACAGTTATAGAGAATAATAGAGAATGTAACATACGTTTTGTTGGTAAGAATGAATTTTTGGACAGTTGAAAGTTTGCCATCTTTGTTGATTTCTTTCTGATCCAAGACTTCAACAACCATAACCAAAATATCTATCACATGTTAAAGATAAATATAATTAGATATAATAGGAAAAAAGTCAAAGTTCTGGAAAGAAATAGATAAAGGATCTAACCAACTGATTTTTCCTTATCGTTCATATAGTTGATAAGATCCTTAAAAGATGTATAGTTGAATTTCATGGGAATGATGCTGTCATCATCTGTTACAGGTTTAACAACAGTGCGACTTTGTAATTAGCCATTGAATTTTTAAGTCTTTAGTTTGATACTGAGGCGGAATTGGCTTCATAATAGCATTACAAATGATATATTTCTTATACGGCTGCAAAATATGGCTCATTCGTTGGATATCATTGTTAAAGATAATAGCTTCAACTTGTGATCCTTGTTAATAATATACATATAGTTAATAATAAAGTTAATGAAAAAGGGAAGATTTTTAATGAAGAAAGTATAGCTGTTATACCTCAGAATAAAAAAAGATAAACTTTTGTCTCTTCGATGACGTGTCTGTTGATGTAACAATATGTTGTTCGTCTTAGATAGTAATTTCACATGACCACCATTGAGCACCAGGTAAAATATCCTTGATTAATAAACATTTTTCCATCCTTAAAAATAATAAAATAATCAGAAAAATATTTTCTTGTATATAAAGAGAAATTAAATAAACTTGAATAAAACAATTCATATACCTTTTGATGTTTTTATACTTTATAATTTTACTAATCGGAAAATTTCATGGAACACAATATTTCTTGTTTTTTGATCAAGTTTCAAAGACTCAAAAGTTCCTAGAATAATCAGAACTTTAACTTATTTAGGAGTCCGAGCTCTTGACAAAGCCATATATAGTTGTCCATGTGAGAATACAGGCTAATTGAGATAAATTCCTACATAATCAAGTATTTGACCCTGGGATTTATTTATGGTCATTGCAAAACATAAACGAATAGGGAATTGTGTTCTGATAAAAGGTATTTCATTTTTTGAAGATTGCAAAGGAATCTTAGGTATAAAAACTAATTTTCCTTTATGAGGTCCAAAGACAATTTCTACAGAAATTGTATGGTCTTTTAATTGTCTACATATCAATCGTATCCCATTGCATAGTCCCTCAGTTAAATTCAAATTTCTTAGGAGCATAATTGGAGAGCCTTTTTTTGAGCAACATTTTGTGTGGACGTAGACCATGAGGATTTAAAGAATTGAGAAAATTTTCATAATCTACTTGATGTCTTCGGTCAACTGTTTTGTCAAAACTTATGTATGAATATAGATTTCTTGACAATTTGTTGATAATCATGTCATTAATTTCGTCAACACAGCCATTTGTTGGACACAATACATATATATTTATTATCTGATATGGATCAGATGAATACAAACTTAAGTCAGGGAAGACGTTTTAAAGTAACCTGGTGAAGGCAATGGTGCATCAGAAACATCTATCTTTAATTTTTGTAAAAAAGGTTGATAGTAAAAATAAATTATAAAAAATATAACCTGTTAAGAGATTCATCCTTATTATGGTAAGGAATAACTAGTTGTTTTGGCAAGAAAATTTGATCTTGCTTGTCGACTAGTTTTATGCCTCCTCCTACTCGTAATAAAAATTCACTAAAAGCTGGATTTAATATAGCTCTCATATTTATTGTCAAAGAAAATTTACACATGTGTTGCCAGAGATGCGAATTTAGAAGACTTGAATCAATTAGTTGTTGTTTTATGGCTTGGTCTATAACTAGCAAGGTTTGACGAAAATCACCATCAAATACAACAATCTTTCCTCCAAAAGGCTGATTGGAGTCCATGATATCTTGAAGTAAGTCATCAAATGCTTCAGTGGCTTCTCGTTTTGCCATGGAAGCCTCGTCCCATAAGATAAGACTAGATTCAAATATAAATTTTGCAGTACTGCTCTGCTTACTTAATTGACAAACTTTCTTCTTTAAAAAATCAAGTGAGATTTTAAATCTTGAGTGAGCTGTCGTACCATAAGGAAGGATTGATGCTGAAACACCTGATGTAGCAACAACAATTGTAACATGACCTTGTGACCGTAAAATTGCAAGAAAAGCTTGATATAAGAAAGTCTTCCCAATTCCACCGGGACCATCAATAAAAAAACTTCCACCATTTAAAGCCAAAACCAAATGCAAAATCAAATCAAATATGTATTTTTGCTCATTATTCAACCTTGAATGTAATAATAAGTCTTCTGGATCAACCTATATATTCTTCTCACTTTGTATTTCTTTACTAAGATGTTGATGATAGGCAAATTCAAAGAGATAATTAGCAAAATGATAATCGCTTAAGCTTTTCCCCATTTGTTCTAGGGATTTATTAATATCTTGAAGGGCCATCCTTGTAACTTCCTTAGATGTATATGCATTATAGGAGGAAGAATGTTGGTAATCAGAACAAAGATCATCTTTGAATGTTTCCCAGAGCTACTTAGGGTTTGTTGGTGAACAATAAAACATGAGTTAGCAAATAAAAGCCTAAGTAAAGCTGGCATTTGAAATAAAATAGCTTCCTCTAGAGTTTGTTATATATAAAAATCAGATGCTAGCAGTTTTAATGTAACATCCCGTTCCCATACTAAGGGTTAGGACCAGAAAATTCAGTACATGTGAGCTCAAAAAGAGATTAAGGAAATGCATTTTCTTGCTCATGCATAATGTTAGCATATATGCACATCAATATTGAATCTTTGCATATAAAAATATATACATGCATTCATTGACAACTTCTGGGTATAATTGATTTTAAATGCAATTTTATTGAAAATGAGAAGTAGAGGGAGTAGAAAAAGTGATCTTGGTATGAGTTGTAATAAGGAAAGATTTGAAAACAAAATTGGTAGTTGATTTGGAAAATGTTCACTGAGTGTGTTTCGGTCTGTTAGCCATAATGTTTTCTTTAGTTATCCAAATGAGATGATTCTTCATTTGGATTAAATTAAAGACATATAGCTACATTTCTTATGAAGACATTGAATTTCAATTCTGTCTCTAAGAGTCTCAAAATTTCATGAAGTTGAGAACTGGGTGCAGTACATTGATGGATGGATGAAAAATTTATGTTCAGATTTCAGGGGAAATTTGGGATTGATCTAGATATATTTTGACAAAGTTTCCTTTTGATATTTGTAGATATTTCTTTTATCTTTCCAATGGTATATAGTATGAGAATTTTGAACATTGGAGTCGAAAGTTATGGCCTTTATAAGTAGAGATGTTCAAGGGTATAGATAATATCGTCTGTGATGACGTCATATCGTGTGATGACGTCATATCGTCTGTGAAGACGTATCATCTGTAATGACGTCACATCGTCTATGAAGACATATTGTTTGTGATGATGTCATATCGTCTGTGATGACGTCATATCGTCTATGGTTGACTTTATGTTTCTTTTATGTTTGACCTTCTGCTTCTTCTATAGCTGACTTCTGCTTCTTCTTATGTGATCGAAACTTCTTCTATGCACTATTTTTGGGTCCATTTTTCACCCTTCCTATGATAGAATTTGTCTTTGAGGTCTTTATAAAATTTGTAGATCTTGAAGTCCTCTTTCGAACCATCTAAAGAATACCTTAATCTGATATCTATAGGGAAAGTTATGGCAATCTTCCCAATTTGACTAACTTTTCGTCTGGTTTCATCTGACCCTATCTCCTGGTCCAATTCTAGATGATAGAATCTGTCTTTGAGGTCTCCATGAAAGTTGTATATATTGAAGTCCTATTTTGAATCGTCCAAATAATATCTTAATCCGACATCTCTAGTGAAAGTTATGCCATTTTACCCGGGACAGGTTCAACGTGATTGAGGACAAAACTTTGTTTGATTCTTTCGGCCATAACTTTATCATCCAACCTCCAAATGAAGTAATTCTTGAACCATTGGATTCATAAGACATTTTCCTACCTTTAAAAAAAGATTGGTAGCATTCCAAATTGATTTGAAAAATATTGATTGAATGAAAGTGAGGGAATCGGTTGGAACAGTGAACTGGTGTTGTTTTACTGAACATACTTCGATATTTTAATTATATATGGATCTATAGGATTCCAAAAGAGATTATTTTTAATTTGGAGTAAACTAGAGACATAGGGATACAAATCATCTAAAGAAGTAGAATTTTGAACCAGTCTATAAGATGTTTAGATTCTGGATGGGAATTGTGCATAGTATACTGTTTTAGACAAGAGTAATCTGAAAATGTTTGAAGTATATCTTTGAAATAACTAAAACAAATTGAATGATTTTGGTGTTAATGGAAACATAAGACATAGGCAAACATGATTCTAGAAGAAAGTGTTGCAAAATAACTTCAGTATCGGGGTCAGAAAAACATGCAAAGTTGACCCGAAATGATGTTTTATGGAAAAATCTGGAAGTGATTTAATGGGTTATGACTTGTGTTTCAGGGGTTTTATTAAGTGATAAACTTAAGTACAAATTATACTTAAGTGAGTTTTAAAATGGGGAAATGGATAAGAGGCTAAGAAATGGACAGGTGTCCAAGCCTTAAAGTTGAGTTTTAATAACCTTGAAAGACAAGTTACTGCACTTGTCTTCATTTCTTTCTCGAAGTTTCTTTCTCTAATGTTTCTTCAACACAGAGTTTTTCATCAAATTTCCAACAGAGAAAAATCTCAGTTTCTCCTATCCATTACCACTTATACTTTGTATTTCTTTCTTCCACTCCAAGAAAAACCGAACCCCCCTGTCAACCTTCAAGTTGATGTACATGATTGCACGAGGGATTAGGGTTACGAGTTTTTTTGCAGTTGTTAGAGCTTCAAACAAGTAAGCTTGTTATGATTATGTATTTTTATATGAAATGAAGCATGCATCGTTAACTCACTGCTAAATGGTTAAGATCAGTGATATAAATATTTGCTGGAAAATGAGTGAGGATATTTTGAGTTAGCCATACATGTTGATGTTTTTACTGTTCACATATATATATCTATATGTGTGTGTAAGTTTTGGAGTATTTTTATAGATGATTAAAAATGAATTTAGAGTTAAGAGATAGGTGTATGGTCATGTCTAAAGATAAGAAAGAATGATTAAAGTGATAGTTAGAGGAAGAAATGAAAAAAATACAAAAGTTGAAAATGCAGAAAAGTGAAAGTGAAGGAATGCAGAAACCATGATGAATATGCGTGAGTGTTTCTGGTTTTGATGATTAAGAAAAAAATGATAGATTTTTTATTTGGTTGTGATTTGTGATCTGAAATGAAATAGGATTGAAGAGGAAATATTGAGTTTTAAGTAAAAAGTTAATGGT
>JANIHZ010000008.1:23853201-23867488 GCA_027478365.1 Erythroxylum rufum
GGAGAGTTAAAGAAATTGAGACTAATTAAATAAAGAGTCATCAATGAATGCTGTAAATAAGATGAAAAACTATTACAACTTTTGGAGCATAATCATCCTTAACATATGATCTGAAAATTCCAACCGCACGGACATGACATAACTAAGGCTCTATACATTTCAACATAACATATGAAACGGGCAACAATTACCTTCTTCATCAAGCAAATTAGCACTATCTGCCGCAAGTAACTCTCTATAGATGCACTGAAAAGCTAGTGCTTGCCTACTAACATCGCCTGCCAAATAATAAGTCTCATACGAGTATGATATTGAAACATCTAAAACTGTATTCACTTAGCAAATAACAAATGATTCTTACCATTTTTTAATCATTTTTTCTTTGCTGGTAAGAGTGTATGATAAGCTTCCTTTAGCCAAAAGCCTAACTATTACTGATATTTTTTATTTCCAAGTGAGCATAATATCTGTCTTAAACACTAACTACTGCTACTTGTATATCTAGCTAC
Organism: Erythroxylum rufum; assembly: GCA_027478365.1. Lineage (NCBI taxonomy): Eukaryota > Viridiplantae > Streptophyta > Magnoliopsida > Malpighiales > Erythroxylaceae > Erythroxylum > Erythroxylum rufum. Next base: position 23,853,711 of record JANIHZ010000008.1, read on the forward strand.
ACACTGAACAAAAGAAATTATAGAAGTTAGATTGTTGGACCCTAGAATTTTTCTTTATTTATGTTTTTATTCATTTTTCTTTATTTTATTTTCTTAGAACTTAGTCCATGATTTTTGCAAGCATAAGGAGAAATTAAAATTAAGTTAGAGTATAGTATGGTGTAAATTGAATTAAAATGGTAAGAAAGCATAAAGGGCATTTTTGAAAGATCACTTAAGTTTAAATAAACATATGGCATAAATGGAGGGCAAAAGGGACATCTTGCAATCATTAAGGGTAAAAAGGAGAAGAAGAAGTTTTGTCTTGCATTTGAAGAAGTAAAAACGTGAATGAGAAAAAGAGAGGAAGAGAGTATTGGTGGTTTCAGAGAAAAGAAGAGAGCTGAGCTAGGGTGGTTTCATCTTTTCTAAGTTTTCTAGAGAGATTTTGAGGTTGTTCAACAACGAAAAAAGGTAGAGGAAAATAAGAGCTTCCATTTGAGCCAATAATCTTTTCATTTGGTGAAGATTCAAGGTAAGTTCGATTTTAATCCTTTGGATTTATGGAAGGATTTTGGTTCATGAAGCTTAGGAAATACATGGGTTTAAGTATTCTAAGATCAATTTTATTGAATATGCTTTGTGGGTTTTCAATTTTGCAGCCCTATTGAAGCTGGAATTTTTGCCTATGAAAAGGGAATCAAGAAAGACAAGTGGAGCAAGAGGAGAGGCACATTTGAGCAAGTTATAAGCAAGGAATTCAAGGTGGGTTACATTTTTATAATTGAGTTAATAAGCCATTTTTTTTCTTTCAAGTAATGGAAATAAATGATTTCAACTACTTTTTAAATGTGCATTTATTGCTCTTTAAATGCTTTGAGAAAGTGCTACATGTTTCGTACGTGAATTGTGTGATTGATTTATGAAATGAAAAATGGAAATGATTTTGAAAGGATATCAAGTTTATGAATTCATGTTTCGAAAATGTGACATTTTAGGCAACAAGTTTACAAGATGTGAAATGCATGATTATGTGGGTTTATGGTAAGTCCATTCTGTATGTCAAGTGCACTTCGACTAAAGGCTTCTCCTGCCTACCAGCTAGTGGCATGGAACTCCTTCATGGACTCCACTAAATTCGCGGCTACGCAAAACCATTATGTGGGATTGCGATAGTACGTTCTGTTCACAACTACACAGGACCCTTATGGGAAATGTGTTAGTACATTCTATTTATGGTCCTACCCAAACTATTCTGATGTACTTATGGGTTTAAATGTGCTAACAAGTTTGATGAGTGCATGATTTATGTGGCTTTTTTTTTTTGATAATTTGAGAATTGGGAAATATGTGTTTCATGATTCAATGTAAATTTTTCAATGGAAATGAATATTTCAATGATTTTTGCTTATTATCGATTATAAAACTATTACCCACGAGCTTTAAGCTCACCCCTCCCATTCCATCCCATCTTTAGGTGAAAAGTATGAGATCGAGTGACCAAGAGCCGAGGCATCACTCCAAAGTTGCATCTTTTTGTATTTTAAGCTAGATTTTATAAACACAAGGCTTTAGTCGCCTTTCAAGTATTATTAGTTTAAGTATCTTTTATATATTGGGATTTTATAAAATGATGTATTGTGGCTTGAAATGCTATTAAAGCTTTATAAAAACTCTTATATTTTGATGTTAATGAAACATATTTTGGTTTGCTCATGACTTTTCAAGTTTATACATTGCATTTTCAAGTTTTTCATAGGAGAAAACTTTGTGTTCTGACTTCAGGGAAAAATATGTAATGATCTAGGATGAATTAGACAAAAGTGTCTCTTGAAAGTTGTAGCTTATCTTTCTATCTTTCCAACAGTATATAGTATGAAATTTTTGGACATCGGAGTTGAGAGACATGATCGTGTTAAATAGTGATGCTGCATAGAATGTTTATGCGGGATAGCTTCGGTCGCGCTCGCACCAGGCACTCTCACGATCGCACCAGGCACCCTCGCGATCGCAGTTTTCTTCCTCACAATCGCACCTTTATTCCTCGCGATCGCACCTTTATTTCTCATGATCGCACTCGAAGGTTTTACAGCTCTGAACATGTTTGATTCTTTTGGTCATAACTTTGTCATCCGACCTCCAAATGACTTGATTTTTGAACCAATAGTTTTCTAACACATTTTCTATATCTTTACATAGAAATAGGTAGATTTTTATATTGATTTGAAAATGATTGATTGAATCAAAGTAAGGGTATCGGTTGGAAGAGTATGAATTGGATATTTTACTAAACATACTTTGGTGTTTTAATGATATCTTGATCTGTAGAGCTCCAAATGAGATTATTATTATTTCTAAATAAACTAGAGACATAGAGCTACAAAATTTTTCAAGAGGTAAATTTGTAATTCTGGTTTGAAGATTTCCAAAATCTATTCTGAAGTTGAAGAAATGAGTTTGCTTATGGTGATTGACTAGTGTGCGCACACCCCTCTTGTGGGATGCGTGTTCAGATGTCACTTAAGATGTTAGGCACGTATCCTTTGAGGACGGGGTACCCAACACTTAAAATATCAGAGCACGAAGATGAACCGATGATGATTAATGGGATTTCATTGAAATGACCCTATAGGATAATACACTCATGTGTTATGACTCTGGATGTTAGACTTCGAAATCGAGGCCCAACATAGATTGCATTAACCAATGCCAAACTACATTGCCACATTAATCACCTAAAATCGCCAGCCACAAAAGCTAAAAATTAATACTGCTAACAAGAAACAAAACACAAAGAACCAAAAAATATATGATTAAACATTGAAGTTTGGACGAAACAAAGGTCCCCGACGACAAAATCAGAGAGGTTACAAAAATATATACGATTATTTCTCCAAGTTAGTAAGAAATAGAGGTCAATGGTGACAAAATCGCAGAGGTTTCATTTTGAGAAACAATTATCATGGAATCCAACTCAAATGATCATCCATTATTTCAAAAACAGTTCCAATCTAAGGGTAAGAGAAGTTTTGGTAGAGAAGAGAGAGGAAAAAGCTATGAAGAAGAATATGTAATAGTTAGTCAGGACATTCCAGAGGGATCGAGAGACAATAGAGAAGCCTATATCAATAAATAGCTTTATTTATTGACAAAGAAGAGAAGTAGAGTGGTAAGAAGAGAAACTCAGGAAAAATTAAATAAAGGTCATGATAGCTCTAACTATTTAAGTGAAAGGCATCACCTTAATAATACTTAATAGTTGTAAAATATTTAATATTACTAGCATGAGTAACATCTATGACAATTTAAGTTATAGTTGTGACAAGAATATAATGCAGACTCTGACTTATAAGTTGGGTATATTTTATTCAATGAGAATGCATACAGAAAACTTAGTCGCTCTGAGTAGATGGTAGGTGAAAAAACTTGTTCGCTCTTAGTAGATGATAAGTGCATTTAAAAACAAAATGTAAGAAAAGAAAAAAAAGGAAGACATGAGTTATTTGGTAATTGCATTTAGGAAGAAAACGTAAGAAAAAAAATTAGGATGGTATGAGTCACGGCTGTGGCAATTTAAGTCACAGTTGTGACAAGAATAGATAACTGAGAAATCTGAGTCATTCATAAAACGGACGGTGGGATGGAATTTTATGGTCGTCCATCCCATTCGTGTTTAGTGTATATATACTTAATACTTAAAAAGTGATAAATAACACTTAATAATAATTCAAAACAATATGCACGGTTGTGAGTTCTTAAGTCACAGTTGTGCATGCAAGTCAGTCCAAAATAAAAATTACAAAAAATAAAAAACCTAAATCGTCGATGAAACGGATGGTAGGATGGAATTGTGTGGTCATTCACGCCTGGATGAAAAAAGTGTTGTCATGATCGATCGTGCTTAGTAGATGGTAAGTAAACTGACAAATAACATTTAATAATAATTCAAAACAACATGCACGACTGTGACTTCTTAAGTCACAGCTGTGTATGCATGTCAGTCCAAAATAAAAATTACAAAAAATAATAAAAAAATTCCAAGCCATTTATGAAACGGATGGTGGGATGGAATTGCGTAGTCGTCCATCCCATCATCCTTAGTATATATATACTTAATACTTAAAAACTGACAAATAACACATAATAACAATTCAAAACAACATGCACAACTGTGACTTCTTAAGTCACAGCCGTGCATGTAAGCCAGTCCAAAATAAAAATTACCAAAAATAAAAAAAAAATCCAAGTTGTTGATGAAACGGACGGTGGGATGGAATTGCGTGGTTGTCCATGCCTAGATGAAAAAGTGTTGTCGTGATCAATCGTACTTAGTAGATGGTAAGTAAACTGATAAATAACACTTAATAATAATTCAAAACAACATGCACAACTGTGACTTCTTAAGTCACGACCGTGCATGCAATTTAGTCCAAAATAATAATTACAAAAAATAAAAATATCCAAGTCGTCGATGAAACAGACTATGGGATGGAATTGTGTGGTCGTCCATCCCATCGTCCTTAGTATATATATACTTAATGAAGAGGATGAAAGAAAAAAGGAGGAAGCTTTTAATTTAGTTGAGGTCACCTGGGAGGAGCTTGATAAAGACCAATAGACTTATTTTTCTACAAGTCATGTCAAGGGTACAAGTGGCTGATTATGAACAAATGAGAATGGTGAATTACCATAAAGATAAACCGTTGCATATATTGATGGATAATAGAACTATCTACAACTTTATAGATGTATCATTTATGCAGGACAATTGTGTTCATGTTAATGATATTTGAGTGATATTGGAAGAAAGATTTCACATTTAACCAATTATGTAAAGGTTTTGAATGGACACTGTAGGGCATCATTATAAGATCATCATAAAAGGAGATACAATAAGCCAATTGGAGTTGGAGACCATACTAGCTGTGCTCAATATACTCTTTATACAACCTACCAACTACCTCCTTCGAGAAGCCATGACCATGTATTCTTCTTAAAGGAGGGAGTAGAAACCATCAATGCTTGTCCCTATAGGTGTGTAGGTTTACAAAAAATAATAATTAAGGAACTTGTATAAGATTTGTCGAGATAAGGGATTATACAAATAACTCTACCCCATTTTTATCTTCAGTAATTTTGATAAAGAAGAAAGGCATTTTATGGAGGTGTGTATGGAGCATATGAGCTTAAAAGGTTTACCATAAAAGACAAGTTTCCTATTCTAGTAATAAAGGAACTGTTGCATGAGTTATATAGGGTTGCCTGATTCTCTAAGCTAGACTAAAGGTTAGGATATTAATAAATAAAGAGGTACCTTCTAAACATCCGTAAGGCAATCTTTGAAATCATGAGGGACATTATGATTTTCTAATAATGACTTTTTGACTCCCTGATGCCCTTTCCATGTTTTAAAGTTTGATAAATGAAATATTCAAAACTCATTTGAAGTTCATACTTGTATTCTTTTAATGATATTCTTATATGTAGCAAAACATTTGAGACATATATGAAGCATTTAAGGACCGCCTTGGAAGTTCTAGCAAATCACTAATTTTTTATTAAAGGAAATAAATGCACATTTCAGGTGGAGTATTTGGGTCTTATGCTCACTTCTCAAGGAGTAGCTATAAATCTAAGGAAGTAGGGACAATAGCTAAATGAGTATTACCTTAGACAGTAAAGAATATAAGAGGTTTCCTTAAATTGATATCACAAAAGATTCATCAAACAATATAGAACTAGCAGCAAATATGTCACCAACTTTCTCTAAAAGAATGCCTTTAAATAGAACTAGGAAGCACAACTTGCATTTGAAGACTTAGAGAGATCATTGACTAAACTCCAATCTCAAAACTACTTAACTATTCTAAGCCATTTATCATCGAAGCAAATTCTTATAAGATTAGACTGGGAGCAATTCTTTTCTTAGAAAAACATCCTTTGACTTATGTAAGTAAACTAGTAGCTCCTAAACACTATGTAATATTTATCTATAAAAAAAAGTTTGTTTAGCTATGATCATGGCCATCAGATACTTATATTACTACTTGAATGGGAAGCCATTTATGATCCGTACTAATCTCAAAAGCTTGAAACACCTCTTGGAGCAAAGAATAAATGCATCTTTCTAATAGGCCTAGTTACCTAAGCTATTGGGCTACAATTTTGAAATCAATTGTAAAAAGGAACATGAGAATAGAACAACAAATGCCTTATCAAGGAACATTCCACAACAAGTTAGTGTTAATAATACGAAATTATTTATTTTAGTATTGTCACAAGTACAAAAAAAAGTTATTAGCTAAAATAAGAAGAAATTGGGAAGAGGAAAACACTATAAAGGACCTAATATCAAAATTAACTAAAGGAACTTTAAGTTCTAATACTTTTCAATGACATGATAAAATTTTGAGTTAGAAAGGAAGAGTGATAGTCAGATGCAACTTTAAATTAAGGATTATGATTATCACCATGGTTTATGAAGAGGTTATCGGTGGTCACTCAAGTATGTTAATGATAGTTAAGAGACTTCAATTAAATGCTTTTGGTAAAATTATTTCCTCTTTATTTGAAGAAGTTATTGATATTATAACAAATAATGATGATCTACATGATGAAGATCTATTTAGAATTACATTAATTTTTGATATCATAAAAGTTTAGATTTGATGAAAAGTTTTCTTTTTTCTAGATAAAGTTATATGTGTTTAAATTATGATTTTGTTATACATGCTTTAAATTATTAATATCTGAATTGAATATTGTGATTTTTTTCGGCTTGGGCAAAAATGGTATCAAATCAAATGTCTGAAGATATAGATACTTGCTAAGCACAGATAAAAGATCTTTTAGATATTGCTAATTGCTTCTAAATTTACTTCCCCAAGGATCAGGCGTCTTTGAATAAAATATCTTTAAATAAATTTGTGTATTATCTACTTGGTTATAAATATGATAATAATAATAATTTAAGGAATGTATATGATATTATTGTTATTATTATATGTTAATTGTATTCCATATTGAGATATGTTATATGGTTGAACTTGTTGATAGAAACTAGTTCTAAATAGGTATTACCTCAGATAGTAAAGAATATCAAAGGTTTTCTTGACTTGATATCACAAAAGATTCATCAAACAATATAGAATTAGCAGCAAATATCTCACCAACTTTCTATAAAAGAATGCCTTTAAATAGAACTAGGAATTACAACTAACATTTGAAGACTTAGAGAGATCATTGACTCTAACTCCAACCTCAAAACTACTCAATTATTCTAAGCCATTTATCATTGAAGCAAATTCTTGTGAGATTAGACTGGGAGCAATTCTTTTACAATAAAAGCATCATTAAACCTATGTAAGTAAACTAGTAGCTCCTAAACACTATGTGATATTTGTCTATAAAAAAGAGTTTGTATAATTATGATCATGGCTACTAGATACTTATATTACTACTTAAATGGGAAGCCATTTATTATTCGTACTAATCACAAAAGCTTGAAACACCTCTTGAGCAAACATAAATGCATTTTTCTAATAGGTCTGGTTACCCAAGCTATTGGGTTATAATTTTGAAATCAAGTATAAAAAGGAACATGAGAATATAACAATAGATGCCTTATCAAGGAACATTCCACAACAAGTTAGTGTTAATAATACGAAATTATTTATTTTACTATTGTCATAAGTACAAAGAAAGTTATTAGCTAAAATAAGAAGAAACTGGGAGGAGAAAAACTCTATGAAGGACTTAATATCAAAATTAACTAAAGGAACTTATGATAAAATTTTGAGTTAGAAAGGAAAATTGATAGTTAGATGCAACTTTGAATTAAGGATTACAATTATCACCATGGTTTATGAAGAGGTTATCGGTGGTCACTCAAGTATGTTAGAAAGGAAGATTGATAGTCAGATACAACTTTGAATTAAGGAGTACAATTATCACCATGGATTATGAAGAGGTTATCGGTGGTCACTCAAGTATGTTAGTAATAGTTAAGAGACTTCAAGCAATTTTCTACTGAAAATGCATGTAGAAAGATACAATAAATTTAATTAAACAATGCCAAACTTGTCAGCATAACAACTATGACACCATGCCACCTACTAGATACTAGTTAATGATTATTATAAATTTTATAGAAGGATTTCTAACTTTAAATGACTATTATGTGATTTCATTATAGATTTACCAATATGCTCACTTTATGCCTCTTTGAACATCCTTACACAACTGAACCAATAGTTCAACTGTTTATATGATGGCTTTAAGCTTCATAAAATGTCTTCCACCATCACTAATGAATGTGAACTCATATTTATCAACTTAGTTTGGAAAATATTAAGTCAATAGAGAGTTTAATTACAATTATCCGTATCTTATCACTCTCAAATTGATAAGCAAGTCGAGATATTAAATATAAAATTAGAGACCTATCTCAGGTATATGACTAGCAATTATCCATCAGGATGGATTAGTTGGTTTGCCTCGGCAGAATAGTAGTATAGTACTAGACACCATTAAGCTATTAATACAACACCCTTTGAAGATTTACATGGTTATAGCCCTGTATTAAGTTATTATTAGTGGATCACTCGTTGAAGGATTGCAAAGTTGCTATTGGATTAATCAAATTTTATTTACAAAAGGTTTAACATAGAATGCATCAATAGGCGAACAAGAGGAGAAATGACAAGGAATATCAAATAGGTGACCTTATCTTTGTCAAGCTACAATCTTATAGATAAACATCATTAGTTATAAGGAGTAGTCATAAATTGACATCTTTTTTATGGCCCTTTTGAAGTGTTTGATAAAGTGGAAAAGGTAGCATACAAGTTGGAGTTCCCTTTCAATAGTCTCATTCACACTATGTTTCACATTCACAATTGAAGAAACATATTCCAATTGGCAACACTATCTCACCTATCCTTCCACAAGAACTAACCACAGAAGAAAGAATTTTATGGCGATAATAGAGCCAAGAAATGATTAACAACTCAGATCTTGGTTCAATAGTCTAGCAAAGTGTTGAAGCACTCCTGAATATTCCTCTTTGAAATGCAACAAAGATACATGTCCATAAACCTTATGGACAAGGTTTTGTGATATGAGCCAAAGAAGAAGATTATTCCATTCTAAATGATGACATCCTAATTAAATAATATCAGTTTCAATGCCACTTCTCCACTAATAAGTGGTTACTTGTCATTCGTTGAGTCCCAAATATTTGTTGGAAAATATGTATTATTCGGTTACAACCAATTTAGGTATGCAAGATTATCCTTCAATTTTGATCTCTCTCTGCTGGAATTCTCTCTTCTTCTTCTTACTTTTATTGTCATATCAAATAAATCTATCAGTAAGTGATACCGATTCAACGAAAAAGAGTTTATAGACAAGTTAGGACTCGTAAGGCTCTTTAGATATTTGGAATTAAAGAATTGTTTTTATAAAAAATAATATTACGTATGATCGTGGCTAAGTATCTTTTCTTGAATCTTAACCCTCCCAAAGATTTAATGCTAAAGGTAAACAATAACTTATTTGCTAGAGTTTATTCATGCATTTAAAGTCGTAAGAAAATAATTTATTAAATGTTGATATAATATTTTAAAGAAGAATTAAATAATAATTAATTTTCATCAATAATTTTAAGAAATTAAAATCCTAATAAAAATTTTCAGGTGGATCTATCTAAATTGAATTGACATGATCATCTTCATTTCAAAATTTTTATTTTTAAGGAAAATATTTATTGAATATTGAAAAGAAATCATATAAATTACATGTAAAAACTGTAAATAATAAGAATATCTTTTTGTAAAATATTTTTTAAGATTTTATTATATAAGTTTAAATGTGTAAAGGCACCACATATGTTAATAAGGATATCATTTTTTAATTAAAATTTCAAGATTTGAAATTATAGTTCTATTTAAAAATGTCAACATGCTTTAAAATCATTTAAATTTTCTAAAAAATGCTTGTTGAAATTTTGAAGAGTTAACTTTTGCTAGAGAGAATACGTATGGAAATAAGTGTATGTTTTATTTAAAAGAATTGCTGAATTTTAAAAGAGATGAGATTTTTTAGAAAATTTTGATTAAATTAAAGTGAAACTCGTACATGTGCAAGACAACTTCAATCAAAACTAATTATAAATTGCCAAATCGAAATGATAAGACAATTAAATTTTGAATTACAATGAATTTAATCTAGTAAATTATATTTAACATAATAATTAGAATATAATAATAAAATATACAACACCAATACCTAGTAAAAATTAGGCAGAACGCGTGGTCTAGTGAACGAGTAGGTTTCTACTTTAATATACAATTTTAAAAGCAGCTAGACATCAGTTCCCTGCCATATGCAGTCAAATGCCTCAACTTCCATATCATCACCAGCGAATCAAGTTGATTCCAAACTCGGAACATAAATACTAATCTCACAAATGCTTGTTAAATGTGGTATCTAAAAATAAAGAGTGCCAAGGCTGCATCAGGAATTGACCACAAATTTGATATCTTCAAAGCTTTCGCCCCCACTATGTTCTTTATTATCCCCAGTTAGGAATGTTTGCTGTCGCTTCATTCACCATTTTCACCAAAGTGACCTGCGAGAATTTTTTTGCTTTTAAAGCTTGCACAAGAAATAATGTTCGAGAAGGGATGATCACTTCATGCTTCCTAATGAAGACCAGAAGCTCTTAAATGTGATGATACGGAAATCACAGTTTAACTTAATATTTCTGTCTCAATGTTCTATATTATTTACTAGTAATAAATCCAATTTGCCAATGTGCATTCAACTAAGGGGGTTTCTTTTGAAATTGCTGTCTTATGCAGAAGTTCTGCCTAGTCCACAACAAGCTAGGGACGCCTAATCTGACACCTCCATTAAGCTGCTAGCTGATTGTACACTGTTCTGAACAAAATCTCTAGAGATGGCACATCACATCTACCAATGAGGCAAAACTAACAAAAAAAAACCTCTATGTTTACCCTGAAGATTTGGATTTAATAAAGCAAAGGGAAGTGGGTGAAGAAGGAAACCAGATTCAGGGTAAACTTGTCAATAATGGCTCAAGCTGAATGCCAAACAAGCCAATCATCAATCAAACTAAACACTACAGAATACTTGCATTAAACTTGTATCAACATCCTACCCTATATAAATTATAGTAAAGCGTACCACACTTTCTGGAACACCTCGTGGAGGCAGAGGAAGGTTTTTTGGTGGTGCAATTTTGACATGAGATCTTTTGTCGAACCGCCACTCTCCAATCTTTCCATAGGTTAACTTACCCTAAAAATAGTAGGACAAGCCAAGAGGTATGCAACAGAGTCAATGGAAGATAGATATCTATTGATAAACCATATGAAAGAAGTCAAACTATCTTCCCATTTGCTGCTCTACGAAAAGTTATTACCTTCATATCATAATCACATCCATATGTATAATGGATTATGAACTTTTCTCCAATTTCTGTATCCCAAGGAGGCTGAGAAAAACAAAGCAGGCAATCATTAGTAAAGACATGTATAAGGACAATAATAGCAACAAATTCAAATTGAGAGACAAAAACAAACAACAATAATTAATAATTAATGAAAACTATGGGCTTCTCATACTGATATAGAAAAGCAGGTAAATTTGTTAATCTGTTGAAACCTGAATCATGAAGTCCTTGTACAAAATGTTACCAACGCCATGTAATGCAGACGCAACAGCATAAGCGTACCTACAAACGAAGACAGAGTAAATAACCAGTTGTGAGACACATAGTTGTGTAGTTGAAAACAGAATTCTCACATTTCAAGCACCCAGCCAAAAGCTTTGTCTGTTTCTGGGTCCTTCTTCATTGCCAAGGAAACATTCATCCACGTAGGAGCAATTTTCTTAAGTGACTCCTGAGAACATTTGACAGATGTTTAGGAAAAGGGAATAAATCAAATGATAAAAGCATTGTCAAGAAAAGGATATTAAGATCCAAACCGTTCCAATTATCACAGGAGAATTCCCTATGGGATCTATATTGGTTACCGGTCCCTTGTCCTCAGGGAAATACTTCCGCAGTATTGGCTCGTACTTCTTAGGCTCGATATAAAAGAAAGGAAACGCTGCTCCAAGCCCATCTTTTGATAAGTTTGGAATGGGCTTCACAATAATATGATCTGGCTCTGCCATCAGTATGTAACTGGGGACACAATAAGAATAGTATAGATAATGTCAATAATATAAAATGCAGATCAATTCATTAAAGAAGCTAGGAAGTTTTAGTTCCTCCTACTCTTCTTTTATGTCTGCTTTCTGAAGCCATTGCACAAATGCCCAAGGTCTATTGAGGACAATATAACCCTGTCACCAGAAGATTTTGATAAGAAATTAACTGAGGGCATTCCTTCATTTACTAGTTGCAATCAACACGAGAACAGGATGCAAAAGGTACACTTGCAGAGTTACATAAAGGTGACTGCAGTTTCCTATCTGGGAAATTAGAGAACATCATATAAGATCGCATCTTTCCAGACATGACAAGCATTGATACACTCAAAACCCAAAAAAAGATGGTTCTACTTCAACCACGGATTCTTTCATGTCCTTAACCAATCAGAAGCTCTTACTTGCAACATTTAGCAAACAACTAAGGTACCTACTTCAGGACTTACCTCTCATATTTCATTACCTCAAAACTTCAAACGATAACCTTACCAAGATTCATGATATACCAAGGAGAAAAAAAAAAGTCAACTGGTCCTCATAAGTCCAAGGCAGAAACATTAAGAAGGAAAAACCTGATCCACCCCAGAAGGCAAAGGCTGAGCAATGAAAGTTGGGATCTCATCCATGAGATTGTCGGGCTTCCCAGAGTGCAAGATCCTAGTAAACCCACCCATCTCTGAATTGGGTCCTTCCTTGAACTTCTTGAACCAATAGTACATGACTCTACACTGCCAAGTGTTGTAGACCGAGTCAGAAGCAGTGACAGCAGTGTGGAACAGCCTCTTGGTGGCAGCAGAACCATAACGCCTGGATCTCTCAAGAGGCATTTTGATGACCGGGTCAACAGCAGAAAAGTAAGAATAGGTTGAAGCGGCAGTGGTGGATGGACCAGGTAGGTCTTGCCTGAGAGGAGCATTGGCTGAGAGGATGATGTTGTATGTGATTAGAGCTACTGAGAAAGTGATTACCACAGTGAAGAACAAATTCCCACAACCCATTATCGGTCTCCTCTCTCGTAACACTTTCCGTGTGTTTTGATCTCAATACAAATCAGATGCGAGGAGCCCGAGCAAAGAGAAGGCGGCCGTTGACTTGGAGTGGTTGGAGAAGAAGGTGTTTGTGACTGTTATCGCAACCATAATCATTAATTACTTTGTTTTGAAGGTTAATATTATCTTCATATGTACAATTAAATTCCATTTAGAAACCCTAATTTTCATTACTATGTTTATGTTAGTCAACAAAAATATAAGCTTCCAACATTTTAATTTAATTATAGACGTATTTATTCATAAATTAAATTTGTGTACAGATATATAAATAATCATTAGTGAAATAGGATTAAAAAAGTTTTTTAATCCAAATTTAACATGAGCATAACATGTGTTGGCATATAAAATTCTTCTTATTATAATCGCTCTTAAAGTCAACGTTTCTTGAAATATAACATGCTAACATATTTTACAAAACAAAAACATTTAGTTTGTTATAAAAGATAAAAATAATATGGTGTGCCACTAATTGTAGATGGTCACATGTATATTGAGATGGTTTGGTTT
>JANIHZ010000008.1:23990119-24014800 GCA_027478365.1 Erythroxylum rufum
TGTACTCACCCCCTCCGCTTTCCAACCATGCAGGTTAATTTAGTAAGTTTGAAGCTCTGAGTGGATCGTGCGGTCTTTTGACATTTTCAGGATATTACCGCACGTAGGTAGTTTCCTATTTTGTACTTTTATTGTCTAGTGGCTCATGAACTGTGTTTATGTAGATACGCTTTATGATTTTGCAAGTTAACTTTTGATTGCCTTGTATTTTATAAATGACTTTATGTATGAATCTTTTGATATTGTTGTTGAGATTGCTTGAGTGGACTTTAAAGCACTAAAGTTGTGGTTGGATGTGAATATAGAAGTGTGTTTAAAAATGTTTGCAGCTTTTGGGATTTTTTTAAAACACAACTGTTGTGCTGCCCAAATTTTTCAAAAAAAAGAGAATAGATATTCAGTTAGCCTTACTAGTCGGATTAAGGATACCGTGAGTGTCCTTAGCCCAGTTATGCGATGATTGTCATAGGCCCAATGTGGTACCGGGTCGTAACACATCTCACATCTCACAACTTCATCTTTTTCTTCAGAACTGGAAACTTGGTATGGAATTAGAGAAGATAAGATTGAAGAACATTCCTTAATAGGTGAACATAATATTTCCTTGGAATATTAGACCATAAAGGGATTAAGTATGTTAGTAAGCTAATATGGAATCAATTTGTACAAATCAAAATACTTCCTTGATGAAAAGAGTTTATTTTGCTAGATTATGTGTGAGTATGGACATTTCTAAGGAAATGAAGGATTGCATTCCTATACTGAGGTTGGCAGATGGAAATTCTCTCAAAGAGGATAACGTAATGGTAACTTATCAATGGAAACCACCCTTAAGAGCACATGGTAAAAGGTGGAAACCAGTTAGGAAGGTTTTCAAGAAAGGTGATTATTGGGAATTGATGGGGTTGGAGGAAACCAATATTAAAAAGAACAATGTGACGTTGGAAGTAGAAAATATAACAAGGAATCTACGAGATCATTAGAGTTTGGATAAGGTGAATAGTCCTCTAAACAATAATATAAAGAATATGCAAATTAAAGCAATTTTAAATCCTTTATAGCAAATGGAAGATCATTAGCAAATAGTCCCTTTACAATAGATGGAATATTATTAGAAAGAGGATAAGCTAGAAGAGAAATTCAAAAAAGTGTAATCTAGAAAAAGAAATAGGAGCAATAGAAAGGGCTTTAGAGACTAAACATAGGGCTACCATTCTAGTTTGGAATGTAAAAGGTATTAACAGCCTATTGAAGCTTAATGATTTAAGGATTTTTGTTCAAAAGGAGAAGCCTTTATTATTTTGTTTATTGGAAACCAAAATCAAATTAGAAAATCTTAATAACTTAAGTTGAAGTTAATGAAAGGTTATTACAAATCACTAGTGTCATGTGTATGGAAGAGTTGTTATTGTGTATGATGGAGAATTATTGGATGTGGAACCTTTGGAATCTAGTGAGAAATTCATTCACTCAAGATTGATATTCAAAATTTAAACTCCAGAGCTTAGGCTACCTTGGTATATGGATTCAATATAGCTTTCCAAATATCTTAATTTTGGAGCTTACTGAGAAGGTTAAAAGCATTTGTTAGAGGACCCCGGCTTATATGTAGTGACTTCAATACCACTCTCTATAGGTTAGAGGTAGAGGGGAATCGTAACCTGCTTAACTACAACATGGATTTTTTTATGGCATTGAAGATGTGGAACTAATTAACTTAAAATATGAAACTCATAATTTCACTTTGAGAGACAAACAAAGTTCAAACTAGTTCATTCGAAAGAAGCTAGATAGAGCCTTAGTGAATGTGGATTGGTTAGTCACCTTTTCATAAAGCAAAGTCATTTTCTAGGATCTAAGATTCTCTAATCATACTCCTATTAAGGTTAATAATCTTTTTAAAAAGGGTTTGAACTTAACACGCCTTCAAATTTAAAAACTTCCTTGCCAATGTAGAGGGTTTTCAAGAAGCTTTTACCCAAGGTTTGGAGGTTGATGTATCTAGTACAAAGCATTTCATTTATTTGCAAAAGCTAAAGGCTATAGAGATTGAACTGAAGATGGTGAATGCTAGAAGGAGACGTAATACAAAAAAGGAGATAAAGGTTGCAAGAAATAGGTTTTCTTTTATTCAAAATTAACTAACAACTAATCCTAGTAATGGGAATTTGGCTAAAGAGGAGAGGGAAGCTATCAGAAACTATTTGTAAGTAGTAGACAATCATTGTTCTTTGATGCATCAAAAAGCAAGGATCAACTAGACCAAGGATGAGGATAGATGCAATAAGTTTTCTTAGTTGCAGTGTCAGTAAGAAAAAATATAAACATAATCAGTTCCATAAAATTTGATTATAGGGAAGTAATATATGGGCAAGACAAGATTAAAAAGGAAGAATTAAAGTTATTTAGAAATATATTAGGAGCTGAAGCAGATGTTAGATCTTATTTTGAGAATTTAAAGCAATATATTTATGCCAAGATGCCTAAAGCAGATGCCAACAATCTAACCAGACTTATCACTGATCAAAAAATAGAGGAGGTAGTATTCAAAATGAATGGATCAAAGGTTTTAGTTCTAGATGGACTAAATAGGAATTTCTATTTAAAAAATGGGATAAAATAGGAAAATTCATCAAAAAAGTTGTTCATGAGTTTTTAAAGAAGGAGGTTTTGTCTAAAGAAATTAAAAAAAAACTTATTGTACTTAATTCCCAAATTTGCTAATCGTATTACCTTGAGTGATTACAGACTTATATCTTGTACTAGAAAATAGGCTGGAATCTATTTTGAAATTTATAATTAGCGAGAATCAAGGGGCATTCTTGAATAATTGGCATATTGGTGATAATATTCTAATATTGCAAGGACTATTAAAAGGGTACATAATAGGTAATACTCCATATAAATGTGCCATTAAAGTGGATATTCACAAAGCCTTCGATAGTGTTAGCTGGAACTTCATTTTATAGACCTTGGAAGTTATGAGATTTCCCCAAATGTTTATCAAATGTATTCAAGCATGTGTTATCAATACTTCCTCTAGAATTCTAATTAATGGAAGTC
Source organism: Erythroxylum rufum (assembly GCA_027478365.1). Taxonomy (NCBI): domain Eukaryota; kingdom Viridiplantae; phylum Streptophyta; class Magnoliopsida; order Malpighiales; family Erythroxylaceae; genus Erythroxylum; species Erythroxylum rufum. The sequence goes on from JANIHZ010000008.1 coordinate 23,993,183, forward strand.
CAACAAAAATGTTCAAGGGTTATAGAGGACTTAGGCAAGGGGACCCTCTTGCCTTTACCTATTTCTAATTTGCATGGAGGTCCTCATACTATTGCTAAAACATAAAATCTCTACAACCCCTATCTTCAAGTATCACTCCATGTGTAAATTTCTATCTCGAATAAGTTTATGCTTTACAGATGATCTTATCTTGCTGAGTAAAGTTGATATTCATTCAGTTTCTTTACTAATAGGTTCCTTATAAAGTTTCAAGAGTTATCTGGACTAAGCATTAATCTTTAGAAAAGCTTTTTCATTTTATCAAACAATGCAGCACATCTCTCAGATATTATGTTACAAGTTACTAGAATGAAAAAATGGTTAACCCTTTTACTCTATTTGGGAGTTCCTATCTCTTTGAGAAGATCAAGATATAGAGAGTGTCTACCTCTAATTGAAAATTTTCAAAAAAGAATGGGTTCTTGGAAAAACCCTTTCTTGTGGAGGTAAGCTTCAACTATTAAAGTCTACCATTAAGTCAATGCAAAAAGGGCTAGTTAAAAAATATGGGAAGATTGATTTAGCAATTTCTTTGGGGCAAAGGGAAGAGAGAGAAATGAATAGCTAAGGTGAGTTAGACAGACATCTATTAACCAAAGGAAATAGGAGGGTTGGGTTTGGAGAAAATCAATAAGAGCAATAGATGTTTAATGTTGAAAAGGATTTAGAGAATTTTAAGTGAAAAGGAGTCTTTTTGGATCAAATGGATACATAGTTATACATTAAAAGGTGGTAGCTTGTGGGCACTTAGTCCTAAGGATAGTTATTATTGGTTCTTCAATCAAATGCTCAAATTGAAGGAAGAGGTGTAACAACAAGTTTATGCAAGATAAGGATAGGCAATATGATTTCATTATAGTATGGCAAATGGTCTGGTCAAAGGGCTCTAATATATAACCAAATGGAAAGGAATTACCTAGTTAGGTTCTCAAGAAAATCCAAGATGTAAGAGATAACTGAAAATGGAAATTGTTCTCTATCTCTATAAATGACTACGAATCTGTTAATTCCACAATAGAGGAGTAATGGGAATAAAGATTCTTACCTTTGGTATGGATTACCTATCATAGAAATAACCAATAAGAAGTCAAAAGAACTATTATCTAGGAAAGACACAAAAATAGAGTAGTGCAAACTGGTCTGAAGCTAATCCATTAAGCCGAATGCCAAAATTTTGCTTTGGTTAGATATATTGAATAGAATTAGCACTATGGATAGACTACAATTTTCACCTTCATCTAAAGATTATATACTTTGTAACTTAGAGGAAGAGAACAAAGATCACATGTTTTTCAATTGTGGTTTCTCTAAAGTTGTGTGGCAGAGAATGGCAGCATTATGCTCACATAGTCTTTTCAACATACATCATACAAGGGTTATTGCAGATGCCTAGCTCCAGTCAAGATAAAAAGGTTTACATGGTGGCAATCGTCACTTGTTTATAAGAAATATGGAAAGAGAGAAACAACTGAAGATTTGCAAGGAAATCCATATGCTTAAACATTCTTATTGAGCTAATAATTGCAAGTATAAGAGAACAACTCATCATCAATTAGGTGGCAAAGATATTTAGAAGATGGTTGGTGGTTTCTTGGAGAATTTAATTCTCTTATACTTTGTAATGCATAACTTTCAGCACTCATCTAAGACACTAAAGTTAGATGCAATATGGAGATCTTATATTCATTATGTATTTTGGTAACTTTCCTTAATTGACCTCATGTAACTAACTTTATTTGATTTATTTAAATTCACTTGTTTTTTAAGAAAAAACACCATTTTTTTGTAAGCGTTTAAGCCTAAGAGCAAATACATAATTATTTTAAGCTCTTTTATTCTTTCATGTGTGTTATTTTGGAACTTGTTTTTATTATGCATATTAAGACCATATTTGTTAAATTAGAAGTATTGAATCAATAAAGGCATTTAGAATGAACATTCTTCTATTTTCTTGATAATTATGGCACCATATTTTATTTGTAACACTGGATTCTCTGAGCCCTTTTGTATTGTTTTATACTTGGAGATGCTACTGTATATTGGTATATATATGGTTGTATATGAGTTCAAAGATGTATTTAAATCCTTTTGGGTATATATGCCAGTGATTTATAATGTTATATGCCCTTACATGAACTTAGAGTTCATCAGTATGTAAAATCGTGGAGATTTCTAACATATAAGCTTCTAAGTGAGTAAAACCGAGTCCATTGAATGGATATGACCATAGTGGTTGAATTAAATGTGTTCTAATGTCTTAGAAGTGATTAGACATGATTTATAGACTTATCGGACACTTAGAAAGCTTAATTGGAAAAGTTGATGAATATAAGGTCTTATTTGCAAATTGTTAAAAGTTAAAGGACTTACATGTAATTTTTCAATTTATAGAGGACCAATATGTAATTTTATAAAGTTAAGGGGCTTAATTATTATTCTCAAAAGTCCAAGGACTAAAATAAAAATAAAAATTTTGGTGATTCCCAAATTTTGGGCTTAATTGTGAATTTAGGAAAAGCTTGGAGAGTATAATGGTAATTTCACATAACTTAAGGGTAAAAAGGTAATTTTACCATATTTTGATTAAAGAAGAGTCAAAATTCTACACCCTTCTTATGTATGGTCGTGCACGCCCATTTAGGACTTAAACCATCTTGTTTTAATTAAAAGAGAGGAGAAAAATAGGAGACGAGAGGAAGAAGAAGAAGTTTTGGCCATCACCAAAATTTACCCTTCTTTTTTATTCTTCAACCCAAATCAAGGTCTTCTAAGCTAATTTGGGGTCAATGAACTCAAATCTATCATTAGATTTGAGAAATTCTTAAAGGATTTGAAGATATCACTAAAGGAAAGTATAGGTAAATTTTGTCTCACCTCTCTCTGCATTATGTTTAGGTACACGATAGTGTACATGGCGGTGTAAGTTGACTATCTATAACCTAGAAACCCTAACTTTTTAATAGAAAAGGATGTGAAACGGAGAATAAATAGGAGGAGCTGAGTTTTTAAGTTATTTTGAGTTGTGACACATATAGAGAGGTGATAGTTCTGATCAAAGGATGAGAAAAACTTAAAGACAGATAACAACATCCAATCCAGTTTTGCAAAAAGATCTATTAGAAGAAAAAAGAGAGATTTAGAATTATGATTTCTTTTTTTATTAGTTCTTTTGCATTTTTATCATTGGTTTTGTTTTATATGAGCATAAACTAAATTTGTTTAGTACCTAGGTGTGATGAACTGTAAGTTGTGATACTAATATGATTTGATTTTTCAATTAATACAATTTTATTGATTGGTTTATTAAGATTCAATTAAGCATTTTATTCTTATTTCAATACATCAGGAATATTAGTGCATGATTTAATTTCATTTGATTGAGATTAAGAAATCATCTTGCATGAAAAGATCTACGTAATTGGAAGGAGTTACATACAAACATAGTGATAGGTTGACATAAATTTTTTAGATTAAATTCAAACCTAATGATGAAATTCATAAATCGATAATGCAATCTTAAGAGTTTTAACTAGAAAGATTTATGTTAATCAACTGATGGATTTGTTGTTAGTATTCTTAAAAAAGATAATAACATAAGATAGGAATTTTCACGATCCAATAATCAATAATATAATTTTATGATAAAAGGTTAATATTCAAAGATTTTTAAGGATGTTCATCATATAGGCATTATTTATTTGATATCAACTTTTCCAATTATTTTCTTTTGTCTTCAGTTCATTATTGTTTTAATCTTAGTTTAATTGTTTATATTGATTTTTAATTAAATCCACAATCTAAATTAATGGTTAGATAATAAGAAAAGGGTAATTACTAGTACTTACAGTCTTTGTGAGATCGACTTATACTTGCCTATGATAGCTATAACTATACTATGCACTTACGATTTTAAACATTGATAATTTCTTATAAGCATAGAAAGCATCAATTAGAAGGCAACCTTTGCAAGGTTTAGTGTCGTGCAAAAGAGCATGAATGTTGCCAAATATGGTGTTAAAAAGAGGAACATATAAGTTGGAAAGTGATTTCAGATGCAAAATAGTGCATCACTCACTCTAAATTGTGTTGGAGACATAATTTCCATCAATCTTATTGACCTAATTTTGGATTTTTGTTTGGCTTATTTCTATTTAGAATAAGAATTATAGAGCTTCTGACACTTTTGGGGAAATAATTTGCTTTAGAATATCATAGTTTTAAGTTGTTTGTTTAGCTTCTCATTTAGTAATGGTAATCTTTAGAGTTTCTTTTTTTTTTGGCTAACGTGCTTAATAACGAAGGGTTTGTGTGTAAGAACTTCTTCACGTGAATTAGGTATCATATCTTTAAGGTCCTTGATTTTCTAAAATGAAACTGCAATCAATACATGCAAGGTGTAATGCTTGTTTTTAGGACAACGAATGAGCTAAATAGTGTTAACTTGTAGTTTAATTTCATTTTAAAGCATCATCAACACTAACTAAGTGAGTTAGTTACATATTTTTGTTTTGTCAATGATACACATAAATCATGAGCCTTTTTGTTTCTTTTTTTACTTTATGTTGGTTTGAACCAAGAAAATATCTGATTATAACTTATAGAAAATTCGTGTATTTAGTCCATGTTGAAAACAACTTTTTATGGTGAAACACAAAAAATGTGTATATCTTTAACCCTGTTATATAATTACAATTATTTAAGCAACTAATTTTTTTTGTCAATTTAATGGATATTATTTGGTAGATAAAATTGTAATTAACTAACTAAAAAAGGAAAATGCAATGAAATTAAATTAATTAAATGTTTATTGAATTATAAATACACTTGAATTAATTTATATTTAATCGATTAAGTTAGTGAAATATAATAAAATCTTAGTTGATTAAGTATATATTTGTTAAATTATGAAAACATTCTATAAATTAATAATCAATAACTGCAAAATAAAATTACTTGGACCCCGCCTCATCCAGAAAGAAGGGAAGGGTAGAGGAAAACAAATAATAACTTGGACTCAACCTCATCCTCCGTCCAATCCAGGCGTAGCCTAGACCTAGTTGTGGTTAATTTCTGGTTTTGGCCCTCTTCAGTCTTCCCTTGATCTTGAAATAGGAATCATCCTCCTGGCCATTATGCCCGCCATCTTCTCTCCCAAAAGATCTCAGCCCTTCATCATCCAAATCCAACGCCTTTGCACCCGCTCCCAACCATCCCCCACTCCTCTACCTCGAATCAACTCAATTCCATCTTCCGCCAGATGGCTTTCGCTTGTTGGAGCGGCCTCGGCTCTGGGTTTACTCTACTGCTCTGCGTCTGCCCATTCCCAGGACTCTTCTTTCTCTAAGACTAAGAGATCCCTGTCTGTCAACCATCACAGTCCCACTTCTGTGTTCAGGAAAATGTCCTTACCCATTGACAGCGGCTCCACTTTTCTGTTTGGAGGTGATTGCTCTTTTTTCTCAGTTTGGTTTACAATCAGTTTCCTTCTTTAATGTTCATATGGGTCGTTTCATTTCAGATGATTATAGAAGAAAGGTTTTCTTCAAGTACGAGAAGAGGATAAGGTTGCGAAGCCCTCCGGCGAAGGTACTTTTTCTTTTCTTATGTAGTCTGTCTGATTCAGATTTGTTATCTAAATACATGAACAATCGTTCGTATCGGTTTGTCTGACCGAGCTACTTTCCTAGGTTTTTGAGTATTTCGCATCATATCGAACACCAGATGGTGAGTTACTTATGACACCAGCAGATTTGATGCGTGCACTGGTGCCTGTGTTCCCTCCGTCTGAGTCCAACTTTGTGAGGGACGGCTATTTGATCGGCGAGCGGAGACCAGGAGAGTTGCGATGTCCTCCTTCGGAGCTTTTTATGCTCTTTGACGTCAATAACGACGGGCTTATTTCTTTCAAAGAGTGAGTTCTTCAACATGTATGGCCTATTGCTCTTCTATTAAATCACAGAAATTTATGGCACAATTTTCAATTTATTTTACTAGTTCTAGTTTCTGGTATTTGGAAATTAAAGTTTTATGTAATTTTGGATGTAGGTATATCTTTTTTGTAACGCTGATTAGCATTCCAGAGTCGAGCTTTTCTGTGGTTTTCAAGGCGATCGATACTGACAATAGTGGGTGAGCGCACTGTTATTTCTCTAGACACATGCTCTTTTACACATCCAATTGCTAGTCGATTGCTCTCGGCCATCGAGAGTTTTTGATCAGCTTTGATGTTCCTGGTACTTCTCAACTCGTGCTCAGAATTGGCCCTTATAATCTAGACTTTTTATGGGACTTCATGTAGGGAAATAGACAAGGAAGAGTTTAAGAAAGTGATGAAATTGATGCGAGCATGTAACAGACAAGGTGCTGTCCACAAGGATGGACTTCGTACAGGATTGAAAGTTAATGGTTCTGTGGAAAATGGAGGTTTAGTGGAATACTTCTTTGGAAAAGATGGAAAGGGTCGCCTCCAACATGATAAATTCATCCAGTTTCTTAGAGATTTGCACAATGAGGTAAAACCTTGATCTGAACATAAATTGCTTGGACTTGGTGGTAGTTGTTAAAATGTGCAGAATTGCTGCTATTTACCCATGTATAGACAGACTTTCAATAAAAAGAGCAAGAAATGGTGTTGGAGAATCTTAGAGATTCTTGGCAATATATTGTTTCTACTTTACCTGGATTTGCCTTCCTGGTTAAGATCTGACAGAAATTTAGTCCTCACTAAAGAATGTCGTTGATGTTCAAGTGCCCTGGAATACTGAGTTTAAATAAATACATATAGGTTCCACTCCTCTTTTCTTTGAGTAACTTTTCTTTTACAACATCTTAGCTGCTCTGTTGGGAATTTAAACGGCCTAAAAACCATAGCTCATCTTATTATAGAAATGTGGTTCATTTCATGTTGGCAAGATTGACAGAGATGTTGCCTTCTCTCTTCAACCCGTCCAGCTATGACAAGACACTCCTCATGGATACACGCTTAAACTTGTGTCTTTGGGCTACTAATCTGTAAAATAGATGGCCAGAATTTATAGTTTTTTTTAATGTATTTTATGGCTTACGGAGTTCTAGTGGAATTTTGAGTTCAGAACTGTGTCAATTGTCATTGTATTTTGATTTGCAGATGCTGAGATTAGAGTTTGATCATTATGACTATAAGTTGCGGGGAACCATCTCACCTAAGGATTTCGCACTCTCCGTGGTTGCTTCTGCTGACATGAGTGATTTAGACAGGTTGCTTGATCGGGTTGACAAATTAAATCTCGAGGCTGATGACATTACATTTGAGGAATTCAAAAATTTTGCAGAGTTACGAAAAAAGTTGCTTCCCTTTTCTTTGGCCCTTTTTAGTTATGGGAAAGTAAATGGCCTGTTAACACGAGATGACTTTCAGAGAGCTGCAAACCATGTAAGAGATTTTTTTTTGCATGTTATTGTTAGATCAGTTTGTTTTTATATTCTTTTGGACTATCAAACATTGGAGAAATGTAAATGAGCTACTGCAATATCAAACGATTTTTATTAGGCTCCAAATATTCAGGAGCTTGCGGCTGTTGATTCAAGTTAATGGAGTTGGGAATTTGTTAGATGGAGAGGTATAAGTATCATTAGATAGGGTGTCAATTTCATTGGTTAGATTGGAAATAACAGTTTACACCTAGTGTGCTATAAATGAATTGTGGAAGTCCTAGTGGTAACCGTAGTCTATTATAATATACTAAAAAGGTCTTCTTGAAATGTTAATGATTCTTTTTTGTCATTAATTGTTTGTGCATTTTTCAGGTTTGCGGCATCCCACTCACCAATAATGTGGTTGACATCATCTTCCGTGTTTTCGATTTAAATTGCGATGGGAATTTAAGTGTGGACGAGTTTGTTAGAGTTCTGAATAAACGGGGAAGGGACATTAGTCAGCCTGTGGAGTCAGGTTTTATGGGAGTCTTACCTAGCTGCTTGAACTGATTGGGCGGATGCATCCCTGATCAGCGTTGAACTGGATGACCCTAAAGCTTGTGAACCCACGTGTCCTGATAACTGAATCTGTTGGACTATTGACTTTCTAACAAGAGCTTTATATGCCAATTTTGCAGTTCAATGAGGTGATGGGAAATTCCAGGAAGTTGGAGACCACGGACAGAGTTGTTCGCGAGCAATCAGATATTACCTTTCTATCAGTTCCACTTTCACTACCGAACTTGTGGCTTAAATCTTTGACTGGTGTCTTTTGCTGACACAGATGTGTATAGTTAATCTCACATGTGGATGGATGCAGTGGTGATTCTTGCCTGACAATTGCATTGTAGCCCCTGTTCAGATATAAAGAAAGCAAACGTTAGTTCTAATGTAGGATTGTATTGGATGATGGATTTTAGCTTCGTCCTTTCCTTGGGAATGCAAATTTGCAAATTTTCTCCGGTCAGTTCATAAACAGATGAGAGGTTGCAACAGTGAAAATCTAAGTTCAGCGTCACACCATGCTGTTAGTCTGTCTCTAGTACCCAAAAAGCATCATTTTCACGACCTCAATGCATGCTTTAGTATTGTGGTGAGAAGGAAGGAAGAAAGAAGGGAATTAAGAACAGAGAAAACTATGAACAGTATATGCAGTCCATTACTTGAATCAATCTATGGTTATTGATATTCTAGAAATTTATCATTTGTTTATAAGTAGGATAAACAAGCCCAGTTATAGTATGGACTAACTCGTACTGACGAAAGAGTGCCACCGAGAACTTGATTACTATAACCTTTTACTAAAAAAATGAATATTTTAATAGACAAAGATTTTAAGTACTAAAATTATTCAAACACTAGAGCATAATCCAATCAAATAAAAACGTAATAAATGGAAGACTTACTAAAAGAAATATCCTTTTCTGATTTTATATTTTGATATCGATTTCTCTTTCCATATCCCAAAAAAAAAACCGTCCAGGCGGGTGTGTCCATTCTCCAGCTTTTCTGTGCAGCCGAGCCGACTGCTGCTGTGGCCAGTACATGACGCGTACAATAGCTTTTCGATTACTTATACTTTCTAAATGTCAGGTCACAGTGAGAATTTGCCAAAGTTCAACTGCTCCCAGCGTATAGAAAAGGCTCATGCATATATTACATGATTCATTCTACCATATATGCCAAGCAAGCATGGTAGAAACTTGCCTCTCTAATATATTTAATTTATCAACTATAACAATTTGGGTTGGTAAGTTAATTTTATTAATGAGTTCATACATATTTTTATACAATCTCTTATTCAGAATTAAGGAGAAAATATATGTGTTTCTTTTTTAATTATTAAATATGTGAAAATTTTATGAGAGCAAACCAACCACCCATCTAATTATTAGGCTACGTATAAATTGAAAATTAAAGGACTCAAAAGTGAAATTGTAATCTCATAAATAGAATACTTATTAAGCGAAAAGAACAAAATTGGTTTCACACATCAGCTAATTCTTCTGTTTTAATGAGAATCCAACCCAAGTAAATGCTGCCAGGCTAGGCCAGCCCATCACAAGAGAGCAAAAAAGGCAAAGTGATAGTCACGTTCTAAAGTATTTCCACCGATAATTTAATGATTACTTCGATTTCTCACGCGCCACAATAAGGAAAGTGACCGTTGTCATATCTCCTGACAACGTTGACCTTCTTCTGCATCGAAACCCTAGAAGAGAGAGACAGGGAAAAAAAAATGTTGTTTTGTGTTTTGTCTGTCTATCTGTCTGCTCTTACATTTCTCTCGGCAACAAAATCCTCCATTAAATATTCAGCTCAGCATCACATACTTTGATTTTTTGTATTCTACAGAATTCTCCTCACCTCGTCCAATACGAGAATCGAATTGTCTTTATTGTTAATTTCTTATACCCTGATTTCGATTAAAAAAAATAAAAAGACACAGCAAGAATAAAAAACTTCATGATGATTCTGTTTTTAGGGTGACATTAGGGAAGTTATTGCTTCACAAGTTTGGTTTGTAAACTGGGTTCTTACGTTTTTCTTTGGGGCTGAGTTTAATCTTTTTTTTTTGGTTCTTCAATTGTCTCCCTCTTCCTCATCCCCATTTGATCTTTGGGGATTGTCCTTGGATGATTGAAGAAGCGAATACTGTTTAGAATCGAATTAAGATTTGATCTTTGAAGGGCTTTTTTGTGTTCCCATAAATCTCTAAATCTGTTAGATGGGAAAGCCAACAGGAAAAAAGAAGAATCCTTCGTCGCCGAAAATTGGAGATACAGAAGTTAAGCTAAGCAGACCGTCGATGGAGCGTAACACCTCAAAGGCTTTCGATGAAGATACGGCTATGTTTATCAACATGTCACAGGAGCTCAAAGATGAAGGCAACAAGCTGTTTCAGAAGCGGGATTATGAAGGTGCCATGTTAAAGTACGAGAAGGCCCTGAAGCTACTCCCTAAGAACCACATCGACGTGGCTTATCTCCACAGCAACATGGCTGCTTGCTACATGCAAATGGGTCTAGGTGAGTATCCTCGAGCCATCAACGAGTGTAATTTAGCTTTAGAGGTTTCCCCAAAATATAGCAAAGCCTTGTTGAAAAGGGCAAGGTGCTATGAGGCTTTGAATAGATTGGATTTTGCATATAGGGATGTTAATAATGTTTTGCTTATGGAGCCCAATAATTTGACCGCGTCGGAGATTTTGGATACTGTTAAAAAGTCTATGAGGGAAAAGGGTATTAGTTTCAATGAGAAAACACTTGAATTGGCAACTGAGCAGGAGCATGGTGCCTCGCGACTGCGGAAAGTGGTCAGAGAGAAGGTGAAGAAGAAAAAGAAGGCTGGTAAAGTAGGGGAGAAGGGTACGGAGGATAAAGATAAGGTGGTCCTAGAGGACAAAATGACTGGTGTTGTTAAGGATAAAGTAGTTATGAAAACTATTGAAGAAGAGAAAATGATCACTAAAGATGTTAAGGAAGAGAAAGTGATCACCAGGACTGTGAAGTTGGTGTTTGGGGAGGATATAAGGAAGGCACAGTTGCCAGGAAATTCTACTATGGCATTGTTGAGGGATATAATTCGAGATAGGTTTCCTGGGATGAAGGGCGTTCTTGTGAAGTATAGAGACCAAGAGGGAGATTTGGTTACAATCACCAACACGGATGAGTTAAGAGTGGCTGAATCAATCAGTGATGCACAAGGGTCGCTTAGGCTTTATGTTGTTGAAGTTAGTTTTGATCAAGAGCCATCTTATAAAGGGATGGAAATAGCAGAGGATGTGCACAAGGGTGATAAGAAACCAGTTATTGCTCATGAGAATGGGAATGCTGAAAAAGGTGTAGGGGTTGAAAAAGGTTCTACTTATATTGATGATTGGATTGTGCAGTTTGCACGGTTATTCAAGAACCATGTGGGTTTTGGTTCTGATTCTTACTTGGATCTTCATGAGCTAGGGATGAAACTGTACTCTGAGGCAATGGAGGACACTGTCACAAGTGAAGAAGCTCAGGAACTTTTTGATTTTGCAGCAGATAAGTTCCAAGAGATGGCTGCTTTGGCTTTGTTCAATTGGGGAAATGTTCACATGTCAAGGGCTAGGAAACGGGTGTTCTTTTCAGAAGACAATTCTGGTGAGGCTGTATTAGTACAGGCTAAGAAGTCGTATGATTGGGCAAGGAATGAATACTCAAAAGCAAAAATGAGATACCAAGAAGCACTGAAAATTAAACCAGATTTCTATGAAGCGCATCTTGCACTTGGGCAACAACAGTTTGAGCAAGCAAAGCTTTGCTGGTACTATGCTATTGGGAGTGACATTGATTTAGAGAATGGGCCTTCTGAGGAGGTCCTAGATCTTTATAACAAGGCTGAGGACAGCATGGAGAAGGGTATGCAGATGTGGGAGGAGATGGAGGAGAAACGTTTAAATGGTCTATCAAAAGTTGAAGAGTATGAATCCCACTTAAAAAAATTGGGATTGGATGGGCTTTTGAAAGAAGTATCTGCCGAGGAAGCTGTGGAGAAGGCTGCAAATATGAGTTCTCAGATACATCTCCTATGGGGTACTATGCTGTATGAGCGTTCTGTTGTGGAATATAAGCTAGAGATACCAACTTGGGAAGAATGTTTGGAAGTTGCGGTAGAGAAGTTTGAACTTGCGGGTGCTTCTCCAACGGACGTAACCATTATGATAAAGAACCATTGTTCAAATGACACTGCACTAGAAGGTAAGGACAAGCTCCCAAACACTGCTCATTGATATCTTTATATATATATATGTATATGGAAGTTACAAGATGGTTCCACCTTGCAGTCGCAGGTCTGGGCTTCAAAATTGATGAGATAGTACAGGCTTGGAATGAGATGTATGATGCAAAGAGGTGGGAAATTGGCATTCCATCTTTCAGGCTGGAGCCGTTATTTCGTAGGCGGGTGCCAAAACTTCATTATGAGTTGGAGCATGTTCAATCTTTTGGTTAGCCACTGGGTACTCGTTAAGAGCGTTGGGCAAGTGTTTCAGTTTGTGTTAGCTATTTTAGCAAGTGCTACCAGGTATCAGGTAAGATAGGTAAGTCAGTCTATTCAGCTTTGTGCGTTAAAAAGGAAACTGTCTCCTTTTTCCTGCTTTCAATAATTTTATTTTTTGTTGATATGATTAGGAATACTGAACTTGCTGAATGGGACATAGACTTGGTTTACAAAGTATTCATTAAGAACTAGCCTTACTGTTACAAGCAAATACGAAACAGACTTCCTGTTCATATGTTGACATATAGAATCCCCAAGGAGAAGCAACAAAGGGAGAAATGCTTGCTTTCAGCCTAGAATTGGTTAACATGGATGTATGACATTTATTTCTGTGCTAAATATAACTGAAATCATGCAACAATTGAATGGGAGTTATTTTATAATATTGATCACTGAAACTCCTCAATGAGGACAATTACTTGGATGTTTGTTGTGGAGAAGATAGCTAAGTAACCACGATAGGATTCGTGAGCATGGAAGGAGGATTCCCCTGCTTGCCTTTTCTTCAATTCATTCAATCTGTTGAGGAATTAGATTTCACAGGATTTTATTTGTGTTGTTTGTGTCTAATGATAGATTTTGATTGTTTATTGGAGTCAACTGAACAATGAAAGTGATGTTCCAACAATGGGAGTCAAGCTAACTTATATTTTGGGGTATGATGAGTTCTAATTGTAGTTTGGTGATGACAAAGTGCTGTGGTTCACCATATCTGAGGAGTGTGAAATAGAATGAGTGTGAAGCTGCAATGCAAGTTTGTATCATACAGAAATGCTGTTTGGAGTACTTTAAGCGATGGCGAATGGGTACATGTTTTCTAAATGCTACTAAGAGGATCTGATATGCGTGTTCCTGATTAATTTCACTCAGTTGCAGATCTGAGTACTTTTGTCTGGGAAACAAAATGTAATCTGCCACTTGTCTGCTAATTGTAAGCACACATCAGAGTTGGTTGGTGAAAAAGAGTAACTTTGTTCGTGGTGTGTTATAATTGGAGTGTAGTTGTAACATGAAGTTTGTGTAGCATATGTACAAGTTGGAATACCCAAGTTGCCATACTTCAGATTTCTTCCACCAAATAGGAATGCTGTTATTTTTGCTGGAAATTTAGCTGTCACGTATCCTTTTTTGGCATAGTAGATGTAGAATTATACTTGGCCATGAATGAGTTGATTATAAAGCTGAAATGGGTTTTGATGATGTGAGAGATTTTGCAGAATTGAGGCAGCACATTAGCATAACGATTGTAGCAGTGGAACGAAGGCAGTTGTTTTTAATTTTGCTTTCTTTCCTGTTTTTATAATTTATGCAAACCTGTTTCAAAAAAATTGATTTTGGTTCTTTTTTCGATTTTTTGGTCATAATTTGACATTATTAGTAATTTAATATACACTATGTAATTATTTAATATTAATTATGAATAAAATTATAAAATAATTAATTATTAAATTTATTTTTATAACTAATTTGAAATTGAAAAGAAATCTTAATTAATCAATATAATGAACTTATTTTTTAAATTTAGTTTAAAAATTAATTAATATCAATTATAAAAGCATAATTAAATTGATATTAATAAAAATAAAAATTAAGAAACTACAATAGAAAAGATAGTTGTTGAGCATTATGAATTAATGGTCTTTTAATAACGGACTTGTCTGACACACGTATATGTATGATTTGAGGTTCTTGGTTATAAAGTTGTCTTTGATTTGAGCATCATCTAATGTGGTTTGGTTATTTGGAATTTGCAGTTGCAGGTTTTGTTGATTGCGTAGGAGGAGGGGGAAAAAGCTTGTGGTAGTGTTTGGAGTCTGGGAATAGAGAATATGGAACAGAAGATCTGCCTCTGCCGCTGCCGCCTATACGTTTTGAGTTTTAGGAATCGTGTATTGAGAGTGATCGATTGATTGATTTGTTGATTTGAAAAGAATAATGTAATGCCCTTCTCTTTGCTTTGCTTTGCTTTGTAACATTGTATTGGTCTTTCATATTAATATATAAGATGTATTTCCTTTCATATTAAAATATAAGTGTGGAATTTTTTATATTAGTTGATGTGTAAATCATTAACAAAAGCATGAATAATAACAACAGAAAAAGTGAAGAATGCTCCAGCAATGAATGTTTGATTATTATAATAGTGACCAAACCGACGCACACTTACACTCCCTCTCTCTCTCGCTCTCTCTCTCTCTCACAGTTATTTACATCAATCCGAAGAATTAGGTAAATCATCAGATCCCAAGTATGGAGAAAATTAGAAGGGCGTCACATGCTGGCTCCTGGTACACCGACAATCGTAGGCCTCTCTCTCTCTCTCTCTCTCTCCTTTTTGCGTCCTCCGTGCTTCCTTTCGAAACCATCAACTTTTAACGCGCGCTTTTAGGTTTTACAGTTCATCAATCTCTTCTGCAACTCCTGGATTTTGTGTCGTTTTTCTAAAACTGAGTTGGTAATCTCTTTTTTTATGAAAATGCTTAAATTTTATTTTTGCTGGAGAAAAATGTTAGCTTGGTTGTTTTGTGGGGGAGTATGCAAATTCCAGTCTCACTATAATTTGTTTGACGCTAGTGATGAGGATTGGGATTTTAGAGCTAATTGAAATAGCTTCGAATTACTTGTCTGTAGTTGGTTACTGTTTAAAGCAGTTGGTTCTTGTGTGCATGTGTGAGGGTCCGCTAACAGTGCTGTCTGACAGCTAAAAAACTACTCGAAGAACTCGATGGATGGCTCAGGGCTGCTGCGCTGCCTAAATCTCCTGATGTCCGCGGCATCATTGCACCGTGAGTTTTGAATTCCTGTTATTTTGATCCTGCATCTTGAAAATTTTTTATCAAATCCATCTCCATATGTAGAATTAATTTGTCTGTTTTGGGGAAGGGCAGGCATGCAGGTTACTCATATTCAGGTGCTGCTGCTGCTTATGCATTTGGGAACATAGACCCTGCAAATATGTGGGTGATGCTCTTGTTCATTTGCTCTCTTTTCTTTGCGTTGGCCAAACAAGAAGCCACCTTTCATAAATCTTCTAGTTCATTTGAGCAAGAACTTGCCATTTGATGGAATGAGTCATAGTTGTATTGAAACTGGTCAATTGTTTTGTTTCCCACTTTCTTATTGACACTAGACCTTTTTTATTTTTCAGTTCTCGAATATTCCTACTTGGCCCGTCTCACCATTACTATACCCCAAAATGTGCTCTGTCAACTGCCACTGTCTACAAGACACCCATAGGTGACTTACCTATAGATTTGGAAGGTATTGCATTCTTGTACAGTTCAGACCTCTAATATTTGATAGAGATAACATATTCAAAAGTGTCTAATCTTTTAGGATTTTTTCAATTTAGTGTCGAATTTTTTTAAGTTTTCAATTTAGTGATTAAACTTTAAAACTTGTATAAATCAAGTCAAAAGGTTATTTTTGATGATATAACATGTCCACTAAATGTCATGTAAATGTCTATTTACTAGCCACATCAACAAAAACTAACGTTTTTAATTGAATTGTTAAGGTTTTAAAAGGTTGGTTACTCAATTGAAAATTTTAAAAGCTTGAGCACTGAATTAAAAAAAATCACAAAAGATTGAGCACTTTAGGATTAGTTATCCCTATCAAATGATAAAAAATGCTATCCTCTTTTACTGTCTACTTCATTGCTATTGGCTTGTTTACTTGTATATGTAGTTGTTTGCATATTCCTTTCGATAAAAGATCTTAATGAATTAAAATTCAGTGAGAATATATGGGGGTATTATGTTGATCATCTGTGCTTTGGCTTAATATTCCAGATTATATGTGAGTGCATTTAGTACAACCAATGGCAAGTAAAACTGTGTAGGTACTGTCATATCTGTGTCTTAGTGCAAGGAGATATGACTCCTGCTTTATGGATCAAAATCTACCCAGCTTTCCATATTGTACAGATTGACTGTGCATTTACTTGAGATGAGAAAGTAAAATGGTTCTGCAGTTTGGACTTCAGACTTTTGAGGATAAATTTCCAATCACATGTGGATAGCTTATTACTGATCAAATATCTGTTCTTCCTTCTTTCAGTCATTGAAGAACTTAAAGCTACAAGAAAATTTGAGCTGATGGATTTACGTGTTGACGAGGCTGAGCATAGTATGGAAATGCACTTGCCATATCTTGCTAAAGTTTTTGAAGGGTAATTTATATTGTGTAATGAAAATGGATTATTTGTTTGTCACTTACTCTTTATTGATACTGGCACAGGCATCCAATCAAAGTGGTGCCCATTTTGGTTGGTGCTGTTAGTGCAGAAAATGAAGCCTTGTATGGACAATTGTTGGCAAAATATGTAGATGATCCAAGCAATTTCTTTTCTGTGTCCTCCGATTTTTGCCATTGGGGTTCGCGGTAAGTTCTGTTTTGTCATCTTTTTTTTCCCCCTCTAGAATCAAAGTTGCAAAACTAACAACTTCTCTTCAAACTGCTATAAAGAACTGGGTCTCATTCTTTTCGTCATTACCTTTCCCACTCCTAGTGATGGTTGTTAGGGTTGCTTAAGTGACCTGATGCTAAAGTCCAGACCCTTCTATGTAAACTGGAGTTTCTGTTTTTGGATGCATGTGGTTTAATGCATGAACTATGGGAATCTCCTACATGTAGTTGATCCCAGTTCATGTGCGTGTTTTCAATCATTAATTTGGAAAAGAAGTCAGTCGCATGTTATTTAGAGGCAGTATTGTGTTTGAACCAGAATGCTTTTTGATGTTGATAGTTTTTGTTCGATCTAAGTAATATGACACATCTTTTCAATAAAGCTTCCAGACCTGAACTCCATTACATTTGTTATTTGAAGTGTTTCTGATCTCACTAGATATCCTGACTCATAAGTCCTGACATGCACTGATTGTGTTAGGTTCAATTACATACACTATGACAAGAAATATGGGGCCATACACAAATCTATTGAGGCATTGGACAAGATGGGCATGGATATAATAGAAACAGGAGATCCAGATGCATTCAAACAATATCTATCGGATTATGAAAATACCATCTGTGGACGCCATCCAATTAGTGTTTTCCTGCATGTGAGTGTCTCAACATTTTCTGAATCACCGAATTTAACCTTAGACTATAAAATAATATCATACATCTCCTTTTAAAAAGCATTTTGTTGCATATTTTCGTATCGTTTGTGCTCTCTTTCTTTTCATTTTACTGATTTCAATTTGATGGTAGTATTGATCTGGAGAACCGCTGTTAAGACTTGTTCACCCTGTGCAAGTACTGTGGCTTCTACCCCCAAGGTCGTTATACTTTTGGGAAGGGGTGTTTTAGTTCAACTATTGACCTCAGAACTTGAGGGCAATTGCAGTATCACTGGATTAGTATCACCAGTGGTGGGAATAATTGTTCTTTAGTTCTTCTATTTATTGTATTTCATTTTCTAATTTTAACTACTATTATATTAACTTCTCTTACTATTAAGATACTACAATGTTGAAGTAACAGGTTGCCATAGGAAATTATAACAAGAGAAATGACAGAAGTGTCCTTTGAAAAATGTTAAAGAGGACTAAGTTAGCTGAATGTGTGGAGTAAAAGCTTAGTTATTCCTTTACATGGTTTGCTGTATTAGTCTCTACCAAATTAGAGGAGAAGGCAGTTTCAATCACATAAAGAACAAATCTCTTCCAAGTCAGACACCTAAAAGTTCTTTCATCAGTTCATCTATTAGTGTAATAAACTTCGGTATAGGTTCACTCTCTTCCAAGTCAGACACCTAAAAGTTCTTTCATCTGTTCATCTATTAGTGTAATAAACTTCGGTGCGATGAACCTAGTTGATGCTGATTAGGTGCTGTACTTTCACCAGGTTTATGTAAACCAATAAGGGGAAATGTTGGCCATTTTTATTTTTTGTGGATTTGGCATTAGATGCCCTCCCAAGGATCCATTGAGACATATGCTAAAGGCTGAAACTGCCATGCTCATATGAGATCCTGCAATTTCTTGCTCGTTCTTGTTTCGATAGTGACTGTAGCATTCAAGTAATACTCGTGAATGGTGATGTTTGCAAAAGATGGACAATTTTGTCTTTGAGTTACATTATAAGAGAGTAACTAGTTTTACTTATATTAGCAAATGTGTTGAATTTTTGATCCTCGGTTTTCGTTTGGGAGCATCTGTTTCTTCATATCAACGGTTCCTTTACATTTGTTTGTTGACTTAATTATATGCGTTTTATTTTCAGATGTTGAAGAATTGCTCCAAAAAAATAAAAATCAAATTCCTCCGTTATGAGCAGTCAAGCCAATGCAAAACTATGAGAGATAGCAGTGTAAGTTACGCATCTGCAGCAGCAAAGGCAGATGTGTAAGTTCTGTTTCTGCAAAAGCTTGGAATCGGGTGCTTGAAGCTTTTGCTTTAGTTGTGAAATGTTTAAACATTGAGATCTTTTCTTTCCATTTGAGCCTACTAACTCACCTCTATCGTAGGTGACTATCGGCTGCTAATAAAACTAATAATGTACACTTTATCTATCCAAAATGCATGGCTAATGATATGTACACCGGATAACAAATGTTGCGATTATACTGATGATTAATCTCAAAAGTTCCTTGCAATTTGTGGTATTCTGATGCCGGCTGCTGGAAATCCACACTTGTGGACCTTGCTATGGCATGTGACCAAATTTTAGGTAGAGAATGGAATGTCGTTAGAACCAACGATTAACGAAGTGCCGCGGCTGATGCTTCAGCAAAACATTAAAATTAAATGTGACAAAGATCATAGTGAAGGAACAAAGAGTGCAATACTATCCATCATGATGAAATTCCCTGTCAACTTAAATTCTTGTGTTGTTATCCAACTTCTTGAATTTCAACAAGTTTGTTACATTCTCACTAGGGTAAATTTATTGCTCTTAAATCTCGTCATTCTTCTAAAGTTCATGGGTGTAAAACTTTAGCAATATATGATAAGCTTAGTTCTATCACTCTTGCTAAATCCCCTTTTAATTTAGGCAATGCACACTTGATGTCACTTCGACTGAATCTTTAATTTAGAGCAACTCAAAATTTCTCGTAGCAAGAACACTTTGACCTTTTTACAATAATTTGATTGATGGACCAAAATTCCTATTTAAACATGTATCTGCAAACTAAGAGAGAAAACTTTCCTGTGTAAATCTTTCGTTTCAAAATTTTCCTTTAAATATTTATAGCATCCTCACGAACCTCTTAAGGGTTCCAATATGATTCATATCGTCTATATATACAACAATAATGACAAATCTGTCATTGAAATTCTCATGAAAATGTATGGACATATGAAATCATCAGTATATCCCTTTGTCAGTAAATATTTACAAAGTCGATTATACCGCATTCGCACAGGTTGCTTTAATCCCTTGTAACTTTATTAAATATAGGTGATGGGAGTTGGAATTATTTATTTCAAGTAGTTTAAATCCTTCAACGATTTCCGTATAAATGTCGCAATTTAATGATCCATATAGATACCCAAATCCATTAGTTGCATATCAAGACTTTGTTAAGCTATCAACTTATTAAAACATTACAAGAAAATTACAAATTAGTGATGGAAAATTACCGAATTTCCATCAGTAACATTGTCGGGAAAATTGCATTTTGCGATGGACAAAATATCCGCTGGTAAAGATAGAGGGAAATTATCCTAGCAATTTTTTCGACGGAATATAGCGACGGAAGGGTGATGTCCGTCGGTAAAATAGACAGAAATGCTTAGTGGCATAAATAAGCGTTAGGGTGTGCCGATGGAATCGTTAATCCGTCGCTAAAATTGAAAGTTAAACGTCATCGTTTGCTTAAACTTCAACGTTTTTAATAAAACCAAAACGACATCGTTTGGTAAACCAAATGACGTCATTTTTGTTTAACCTAAAAGCTACTGAAGTCGAACCCCCTCCTCCATCATCATTTGCTTTTTTTCATTTTCTCCTCTCTGTCGCAGTCGGTTTTGTCATCGTCCTTGTCTTTATTTAAGGTGAGTTTTGTCCTCCCTTATGTTTTATGCTTCTTACATATGTGTGGGTGTTAGGCTCCGATTTCAGAGCCTAATTTCAGATCATGAACGTGAGCTTAATCCTATGAAATTTTCTTGAACATCATCGATTCATCTTCTTGCTCTGATACCACAACTGTTGGATCCCGCTTAGTTCTAGAACCCGACTCTTGCGAAAAACCATTATGCTTAACTAGAGCGTGTATATTATTCTGTAAGGTTATTTCCATGAACCCTTAATAGACATCATTTCACAAAGGTGGCATGCCCACAACAGTAAGATATCAAACAAACTTATTTCTCCAACTTAACCCTTTTAACAAGGAAGTCAAAAAAGAACACACACCATCGAATTACTTCAATCTATCATTTCATTATTCAAGCAACAGAATTTGAAAAACCTTATTTACATCTCAAAAGCCACACCATTGGCTTATTACAAAAATACAAAATAGCAAAAGAAGCAATTCCCTTAGGCTCTTCACTTGATCTCTTTGTTGGGCCCCGAATTTGTTTTATTTATTTATTTATTCATTTACTTTCATTTGTTCTTATTTTGTTTTAATTGTTTTAATATTTTTAGAGATTAGCCTTTATTTAGTTAGTAATTTTAGAAATTAGAATTTATTAGATTTAGTAGTTAGTGGGCTTGTTTTAAGTAAAAGAAGAGGCATAAGGGCATTTTTGGAAAGCCCAAGTGAAGGAGGGGCATTATTGGAAGGAAAGGGTTATATGTTAGGATTAAATGAATTAGAAGAAGGAATGGGAAGTTGTCGTATAAACCAAAGGGAAGAGAGGAGAAAACGTTAAATAGAGAAGAAGAAAAGGGAGAGCCGTCGGAAGCTTAAGGGGGAGAAGAAAGAAGAAGAAAAGGAAGAGAAATCAAGTGATAAAGGTAAGTACTCATCTTTTCTTAAGTTAGATTCAAGAAAGGGAGGTAAGTGGAAGCTAGGGTTTGTGTTAGGAATGAAAAAGAAAGAAGAGAAGAATGGGATTTAGTGAATCTTGTGATTTCTAAGCTAAGGTTTTGGTTCTTCTAGTTTAAAGGGGTTATGAATAGGTTAGG
>JANIHZ010000008.1:24025218-24040666 GCA_027478365.1 Erythroxylum rufum
CTTATTCACAATTTTTTAAGTGTGATATTAAAACTCAATATATGTGCAAATTTTACAAAAATTATCGTAGTTCAAATAAAGTATCCATTCTTATAAATAATAAATCAAATTGTAATTAAATTAATTATTAAAGTTCATAACAATCTTTCTAAATAATTCAAATCATAATAACAACCAAACTTATACTGAATCATCTTAATCAACATTATCTCAAAATTAATAATTTTCCCAAAATTTTTCCTTATTAAGCTAATCATAGCAAAGTTGATAGCATAACCATTAAGTTCCTCCCCCTCATTTAAGATGTCCATTATCCTTAATGTATAAAAAAATACAAGAATAATGGAAAACAATACAAAGGAGGTGAGGTAATTGGTGCTTTCTTAGAAAAAAAAATCACTGTTATTATCCAATGCTAGTGAAATCTAATCTCTATTTAGTACTTTGGGGTAATGTTTCCTATATAGCCTGCAAAACTCCATCAAGTCTCATCTCAATTTGCAAGATCAACACCATAAGTCTAAGGCTACTAAAACAAACCAAACTACTATTGAAAATTCTATTAACTACTAAATAAAAACAAATATACCTAAATTTTAGGTTGCCTCCCAACTAATGGTTCTTTATGATTCTTTTAGTTGGACTTCTCCATAAGCACTAAACTCTTCTTAAATCTATAATTAGCAGCTTACTTCCACTCATCTTTCTAAACAAGGGCTCTTTTGCCTTCAGATATGCCATATATTATAGTATAGTAAAGATATATGGCATCAAATTAATAATATTAAGTAAATCCATTAATGTATTTTTTTAATTATTAACAAACTATGAATATAACAAATAATAATAAAACCTATAGATCTTTGATTTTGTGAGGAATTCTATTCTATATGATGAAGGAGTCCTTCTTACTTAAGGTGATTGCGACGATTCCTCGACATAATCCTTCTTTGACTCCTCCTTTTTCTCTTCCACCTTCTCTTTCGCTTCTTGAACAATAGCCTTCTCTTTCTCTTCTTCCTCATTCTCTTCAACCCCTAACACCTTTATACTCCTCAAAGTTATCACATCCACTTGCTCCCTTAGGTTTGGTTTGGTGTTGTTAGGCAAATCACCTTGTTTTTCTTTAAAGACAAGCTTAATGAGCTTTCTAATTTGAATCTATAGGTTGTGGATGAAGGCTTTAGTCCTCTAGAAATGAACCTTAATTATAGTAATGATTTTCATCATGTTCTCCTAGAGACTTGGCTTTCCTTCTTGCTGTTGATTTTGTTAAAATTTAGATGGAGATTTATTATTCCATGTAAAATTAGGATAGTCTCTCTACCTTAGATTATATGTCTCTCTGCCTTAGATTATATGTATCGTTAAAAGGGACGTTATTAGAATAGTTCCCCATAAAATTTTGATTACTCAAACAGTTAAAAAATGCATTAACTCGCTTTATGAATTTCTATAACAGGTTTCTCACTGACTTAGAAAGATCATGTAGTTCTATCTTTAGTGATCCATATAACCCTCATTATCTATTCATCTATATCATCTTTCAATCTCAATGTACAAAATATGACATTAAGTTAAAAGCTATCATATTTTAATTTAACATATTGTAAATATGAACAATTCTCAAGAAACTATAATCTTTAATTAAAATCAAAGTAATCAATTTAAAATATAATTCTAGGGTCCATCCCATCTAAATCTATATCCCAATTTTATTCATAATCAAATAAAATAAACCAAAAATAAATAAAAATAAGACAAAGGTATGACCTCTTATGGATCTTAAATCTTGAAGTTCTTGATTGATCATAATAGAATCTTCCTTTTCTTTAAGATTGTTTCGTCCTTAATGTGCTCTTAAATCTCCTCTGCTCCTCTCCATGTGACTAATTTCTGGTCCTTTGAAATTTCTCCCCTTTTTGCTCTTATATTTTCCTCCTTTTATTTTGTAAAATCCTAGGATTTTTATCAAGTATGGGATAACCATGAGCCTTCGTTGGTTTTGGGTTGCTTTAGTGCCACCAAAAACATTAATTTATGTAAATTTTAAAGCTAATTTAGATCAACAACATGATACCATGTTGATCCCTTGTTGGGTTTCCTCCTTTTTTTATTTCATGTTTGAGACTTCTCATTTAGAATATAATTATAGACATGATACCATGTATATGACATTTTAGGTAACATTTGATCATGTCTAAACCATGTTCTTTATATGTCCAAATAGTTGAAGAAGCAAAATATACACTTTTGTAATACAAGACTTACACAAGGACGTGCTTGCATTGTTTTCCTTTATGTGCCAAGCCTTCAAAGAAGTATAATGTACTATTAAGTTATGTAGGTGAAACATGGTACAAGATAGGTGCTGAATTACTAAACATAAGGCCATTTTTAAATTGTATTACTCCATAATTAATGTAAAACTTCTCTTACTCTAAATTGTGCAATTCACTCGTTCTTCATTAGAGAACAAAAATAAGGTATATAAATAAAATATAAGTTAAATTAAGTACCAAATCATGTCAAAAAATCCTAAAAATACAAACTAAATTATCTTAAAATCTTGCTAAAAATATAGTGGAATTAGTACATAACAATATTTAATGTAAAATTCAAACCATATGGAAATGTAGAAAGATACAAGGTGAGATTGGTGGCTCAAAGATACACTCAAACACATGTCATTGGTTATAAAGAGACATTTACACCTATAGCAAAAATGAACTTAATCAAAGTTTTATTTTCTCTTATTACAAATCTTGAATGGGAACTCTACCAAATGAACATCAAAGTGGTTTCCTAAATGAGAAATTGGAAGAATAAGTATTTATAAGGATGCCTCCAAGATTTAATGGTGGAAATACTAAGGTATGTCAATTTAAAAATCCCTCTATAGATTAAAATAGTCATTTAGGGCTTGGTTCATTAGATTTAGTTTAGTGATGAAGTCATTTAAGTGTACACGAGGACAAGTTGACTACACCATATTTATAAAGGAAGAAGCAGAAAAGGTCCATTCTTATAGTGTATGTAGATGGTAATCACTAGCGGTGATTATAAAGATATTTAAAAAATTGAAGACTCATTTAAAGAATGAATTTCAAGTTAAATACCTTGAAACTCTGAGGTACTTTCTTGGTATAAAAGTAGCTTAAAATAAATAAGAAATATATGTTACTTAAGGAAAATATATCCTTAACCTAATATAGGAAATTGGGAAAGTTGAATGCAAACATGCTATCACTCCTCTGGAAAAGAATTGGAAGTAAAAAGTTACTAATGATAACCTTCTAGTAGACTGAGGTTAATACCATAGATTGGTGAGAAAATTAATATAGCTTACACTCTATAGACTTGATATTACCTATAATATAAGTGTAATAGATTAGTTTATGCGTTGCCTTACTGAAAGGAATATATAAGCAGCTAAGAGAATACTAAAGCACTTTAAGGGAACTCCAGGCATAGGAATTTGTTTAAGAAAGGCAACACAAGAGACATTGAGGGATTTGTAGATGCTAACTAGGATAGTTCAAAAGACAGTAAATCCACAACAAGCTATTGCATGATAATGTAGGAAAGCTTATTATATGGAGAAGCAAAAAACAGTCAGTTGTGGAAAGGAGTACTAGAGTATCAAGCAATTGAACAAGGAGTGTCTGAACTAATTTGGATTGAGAAACTTCTAATATACCTAAACTTCCTTAAATAAGGTCTTATGAAGTTGTACAGTGACGGTAAATAAGCAACAAGCATAGTTATGTCTATGTCCAACATGGTTAGATGAAACTTGTGAGAATTGATAGGAGCTTTATTAAAGATGAAATGATTTAGGAGCACTACATATCTCATGCTTTCGAATAAAACACCAAGAAGCAAATATTCTTACCAAAGCTTTATCTAAACCATGATTTTAATTTTTAATTGGCAAGCTACAAATGAATGATCTATTCACCAACTTGAGGGGAGTGTTAGAAAAAGTCTTAAGTTTTTAATGTGATTAGGCAATTAATGTAATTAGCTGTCAATGTTATTGACTAATTATAGATCCTTGATTTTTAGTTTTTGTAGGTTAGAGTAATTCCTTTAAACATTCCTTTCATACCCCCGAAAATTAGGCTTCTAAAAATCAACAAGGGGAGTTAATTGCTAAAACCTCTTTGTTCAGTAATTTACCCTTCTCATAATTAAGATAGGTAAATTATATTTTAAATATTAAATTTTGTCTAATTCTATAATACTAGTCAGAATTACTAAAAATCAATGAAATGCTCAAACGTTCAATTTGTTGTTAAAAAAAACTATTGTTGACTCCTCAATAATAGTGTCCACGTGGACTACTACTTACATTAGTCACTTTACTCATCAGTATACACATAACATTTAAAATAATTAACAATTAAAAATATAGAAAGAATGGTAAGGGACTCATTTTGCTTTTTTTAGTGAAATAATCAAAATATCATCTTTAAACCCCTTTTGGCACCTCAACCACCAAAACTAGGTTTATCGATGCCCATTTCCAACTGCTTCAAAAATTAAGAAAACAAAATTACCCCCTTTTTCATCTCCTCTATCAATAAGATGTACCATCTTATCTCTACTGCAGTAATTTTGTGGACCATCATGACATGACATCAGTACTCCTCCGAGACCCTTATTTTAAACCCTATTACTCAACAACCCTTATCTCCATTGTTGCTTATAAAACTCAAAACCCCACTGCCACTTTGCTTTCATGAGTTGCGTAACCCAACTTCATTATTTCTCAAAAACTCAAGTTAAGCTCATTCTTTGTTTTTTTGCTATAGCAAAGACCAAATCTTTCACTTGCCAACAACACTCGGACAAATTTAACCTCCTTTATTTGGTCTTCAAACTAGTTATCAAATTGATTTGTGAAAATATTGCCTAACATGCACAATGTTGTGAATTACAAACATGTTTGATCATATGATAATGTATATGTCCCTCCAAAATTAGACAATTTAAGAGAGAAGATAGCAATGGTTCAACTTTGGTTAGTGGCAAACACTTGACTCCAAAAACCAAGTTATTTTCAAGTGAGTAGGCTAAAGAGTGCTTGGAAACAAATACTGTTGAAATTCAATAGTGTTGGGAAGCCATTGTTGATGCTCTTTATTTCTAAGTTTTAATTATTTTAAATACCACATGTGTATTGACTTGTAAAGTGATCAACTTACATGACAGTCAACGTCATCACTATTAATGAAAGAGTTATTTGTGAAATATTTTTGTAACAAATTAGAAATTTAAATATTTAGTTGATGCTTTTTTTTTATATAGTTTTGATTAGCATTACAAAATTTAAAAAATTGAGATTTAAAATACAATTTATCTAAATTAAAATTAGAAAATTAAAAATTGATACGGTATAAAAATAATAAAGTAGTCTAATAAATTATCTAATTAAGTGAACTAACGTTTAATAAACAAAATGACACTTTATGAATGTGTGAGTAATTATTAGATTTATGATATATAAATAATTGTTAAGTGTCTAACACCTGCATATATAGGTTTCACAAATATATATTTAATTTTATCTCATCCGATAAGAAATTAGTGCAATAAAAATAACACAGATAGCTCAATTTCAACAACTTTTGTAAATTAGGAAGGAAAATTTCAGTAAATTAACAAACTTACTCAAGGTTTTTAAATTTTGTTTAATGTTGATTATCGTAAAATCTCCCGCATCTCATTCTTGACAAGGAACATGTCGAAGGGTGAGTTGATTGACTACTTAAAATTGATTTATGGAAATGAGAAAGCAATTGTGGCTCCTAAAAAGGACTTGATTTTGCCGTTAAATCAATCAACTGGGTTAGACATAAAGTCCACGAATGGGGAAGTGGTTTGTCGCAGGTCTACACCAACATGACCCTTTAAATTTGGCATTACTGTAACAACCCAGTCATGCATGCACTGACAAAGCTCCCCCCCTCTTTCTCGCTACGCGTAAGAGACCCTCATGCTCACGCTCTTTGCTTACAAATTTGATAAACGAGTCCCAGTTAATATAAATCTTCCTTGTATATGAATATATAGGCAAAATAGGGAACATATTTTTTGTTTTGGTTAATTATTTTATCATATTTTATTAAATTTTATTCATATATTTATATAAAATTTACGAGACAAAATTAAATAACTAAGAATTAGAATATCTTAACGAAATCAAATTGGGACATCTTTGCCGGAATATTTTGAGGTAATAGGTGTGGGTATCTTCTGTGTTGTCTTCAAATCCTTGCCAAACAAAACTGAGTAATAAATTCATAGATTTGCATGCATCTAAACTTTCTAGAAGTTCTAAATGCAATATTTGACTGGGAAAGTATTAACCAAGGACCTGAATTAAAAATTGTAATAAAATCCTAATTAAATAGGAGAGAGTGTTGCCACTTGCTTAAATATAGCGTTAACACAAACCCCCAACTGTTACTGTCTACTTTTAACAAAGTGGAAGCACCTTGTCGGCTAAGGTTTCTCTGGTGGACCCCACCCCTGAGCATTTGTAACGCTCATGCAGTGGCTTTTATAAACCATTGTACCTATCGTGATAAGCCACTGAGCTTATACCTCGAAAGCGTCGCCTCCATTATATAAACTTCACTTCACTTTAGAACCCTCACAACTCTAAGAAGAAGCATCTTCTCGGAAAGAGCACTCTTTGATTGCGAGAGAGAGAGAGAGTGTGTGTGGGTCGAGGTGTAAAGAAGCGAGAGATAGAGAGCGAAGAGAGTTCAAAGTGACTGTTACTCTGTTTAACAGGTGAGCTCTGCGTCGTCTTTTTTGGAGTCTGATGTCTACTTTTGAGCATCTTCGATCTTAATGGGGGGTAAAGTTACTTTACTGTTTCTCAGTAGAGAAACCCTAAATTTTTAAGTTCATTTCCCAGTTCTGGATTAAGGTTTAACGTGATTGTTAATTCCAAGGTTGTTTAAGTCTCTTGACCTCAAATCCGATGTAACTTCTGTAGTTGGAATCACATTTCCATTTCGGTTTGTTTGTTTTCTTATCTTGACGAAAATCCTGTCTCATTTATTGCCGAGTATTTCAAAGAAAACAGCAGAATTCACTCAGCAACAGAGACACCACTTGGATTGTGAAGTATTTATGTCTCTCTGTTTCTTTCTTTTGTTTGTTTCGGTCTTCTTTTTTACCCCTAGATTCTACGAATACGGAAATTGAATATCTTAAGGGAAGTTGGTGTTCTTTTCATTAATTTTTGGAGCTCGTGCAGGAGGAGTGGCAGCAAAATGACGTCCTCCCTCAGTAGGGATCTTATCTTCCTGATCTTACAATTTCTTGACGAAGAGAAGTTCAGCGAAACTGTTCATAAGTAAATTCTCTATTGTCTTCTTTCTTTTTTTGTTTTTACATCAATAATTAGAAAGCAGCTATACCGGCGTTTGACGCACAACCAAGATTCGAACTCGGTATAGGGAAAAACTTTTAACCTTCTCTATCAAAGAATCACTGTGTAACTGGTTCATAGACTTTTTTTTTTTTCTCATTTATAAAGGTTATATGCTCTTGATTCGACACGTTACGGCATTTGCTTCATTCCTGAATAGGCTAGAGCAAGAGTCAGGATTGTACTTTAACTTGAAGTATTTTGAGGAGCTTGCGATCAGTGGAAACTGGGATGATCTTGAGAAGTATCTCTCTGGGTTTACCAGACTGGATGACAACCGCTATTCCATGAAGATCTTCTTTGAAATCCGCAAGCAAAAATACCTGGAGGCATTAGATAAGTAAGCTTGTGAATTATAAACAGTCGATACCCTTGATGTTCTAGGATCATGTGTTTCCTTTGTTGTTGATCCTTCCGGTGATTACTTTTTCATATTGGGGTCCATTCCGGATCATTTAATTGACCAGACTTGACCGTCCCAAGGCCGTTAATATCCTTGTGAATGATCTTAAAGTTTTTGCATCATTCAATGAAGACTTGTTCAAAGAAATTACGCAACTCCTCACCTTGAACAATTTCAGGTCTGTTAGCTATGGGGTCTTGCATATGATTTGCAAGGTTTCACCTTTAAAGTGGAAATTCTTATGCAGTCGGATGATTCTGCAGGGAAAATGATCAACTCTCAACTTACAGAGATACAAAAACAGCAAGAACAATCATGTTCATCGAACTTAAGAAGCTAATCGAAGCAAATCCCCTTTTTCGTGACAAATTGCAGCTTCCTAACCTAAAAAGTTCAAGGTTAAGAATGCTTATCAATCAGAGGTAAATCGACTTCAAAACCAGAGTTCACAAGTATTACCTTCTGTTACATATAGTTGCTGTGCATTGTGGGTGCTTTTGGAATCTAGACTTGGAACATGTTGCGATCATCTTAAATTCAGTCTAATATTATTGCATTTGTACCTTTAACAACTTTGTTGGTTTAAGCAGAATGACTTTATCTGTTTTTGTGTTCTCAAAGCTTGAATTGGCAGCATTCTCTTTGTGGGAATCCAAGGCAACATCCAGACATAAGAACTCTCTTTGTGGACCACAACTGTAGAAGTTCTTCTGATGCATATGCTCAACTACCTGCAAACAATCAGATCATGGTTACAGCACCAAGATCTGAAGTTTTTCTTCCAATGGTTGCAAATGGGGCAAGTAACTGACTTTAAACATTTTCAATGCTAATCTTCTGTCCTTATATAATGTTTTCCTACGCTACTTGGTAAACTTCTTGTAGCAGCCCTTCCAACAAGCACCAGTGCCAGTTCAAACCCCTTTAACCGCTTGGATGTCTCACCACTCAACCATAACTCATCCTGTAGCTTCTGGAGTTGGATTGAATTTTGCCAACCCAAATCCTGGTACATGAATGTCCATCGTTGACTACTTATGTCTAAGGATATAAAACCTTATAGTAATTCTTACAGTATATGCATTTTTGGGGCAATGTCCAGCATTATTATTAACATCACTTGTTTGTCAGTTATAGCTGTAACGCCTAATAATCTAGGAGATTATGATCAGTCAAGACCAAGGATTTCCGGTGTTTCAGACAGGGTAAGTTAGTTTAGTTCTGCAGAGGATCGTATAAGTTGGTTCGCCAACAAAAGGAGCTAACATACTCTAGTGGCTTTGGGTATTCTTCCACAGGTAATGCTTCCGGGAAATACTTCTATTCAAAATCATGGCTTGGCAGTTAACTTAACTGAGGAACTTCCCAGGACTGTGGCGCGAACCCTGATTCAGGGTTCAGTTCCCACTAGCTTGGATTTTCATCCAATTCAACAGACTTTACTTCTGAGTTAGTGACTTATGGGTTTTTGAGCTTTAACTTTAGGCTACTTTTCTTTGTTGAAGTTATAAACTAGATTTATTTTTCTGTTGTGGATTCTCAGTTGGAACTGGTATTGGGGAAATCAGTCTATGGGAAGTTAGTTTGAGGGAGAAATTGGTCTCCAAAAATTTTCAGGTATGGGATATTGCAGCATGTTCAATGATATTAAAGGTAAGGTACTTCTGAACTGGTACTATTTTAAAGTAAAAATAAGCACTACCAGTAGAATAATTTGAGTTAACATTGATTCTATGAAATTCAGGCATCCATAATTAAAGATCCATGTGTCTCAGTTAAACGAGTGTTATGGAGTTCTGATGGTTCTTTATTTGGTAAGAAAGCCAGAGTTGTGCTGTGTTTAAATAACTGTACTAAAACAAAATTTAAATGATACTCTTGTTGAACAGGAGTGGCTTACTCTAAACACATGGTGCAGTTGTACACTTATTATGGTGGAAATGACATTCGACAGCATTTGGAGGTCAGCTTTGTTTTATAATCTCAGACTATTTTCAAAAGTTTAGATAAAATGTTTCTGAAGAATTTATCTTTTCTATTTCTAGATTGATGCGCACACTGGAAGCGTGAATGACTTGGCGTTCTGCAATCCCGGAAAAAAACTCTCTGCTATTAGTTGCGGTGACGACAAGTTCATCAAGGTTGGATAATTATTGCAATGCTAATTGTGTTTTACTTTTTCTTAAGAGGGACTAATTCTTACATCCTTTGTTACTTTTAGGTGTGGGATGTTGCTACTGGTGCAAAGCTGTATACATTCGAGAGTCATGATGCTCCAGTATTTTCCGTCTGTCCTCACTCCAGGGAGAATGTTCATGTGAGGACCTCATCAGCAGTCCTTTTGCTCATATATTTGTTTCTTTTTTCTTTTCTGGCTGTTATAGTTTAATGCTGCCTCTTTATCCCTTAGTTTCTCTTCTCAACCTCCGTGAATGGAAAGATCAAGGCATGGTTGTACGACACGGCAGGGTCGAGGGTCGATTATGATTCTCCAGGCCACTCATGCACAACTATGGCATACAGTGCAGATGGGAAAAGGTTGGTGAGAGCAGCATTACAATTAAAAATGAAAAAAGAAAACGTGTGCACTTTGAATTACATAATGAAAGTTGACATTTTCAGGCTATTTTCATGCGGGACTAGCCAACAGGGGGAGTCACACATGGTGGAATGGAACGAAAATGAAGGTACTATAAAGAGGAACTACCAAGGATTTAATAAACGTTCTATGGGGGTGGTTCAGTTTGATACCTCCAAGAACAAGTTTTTGGCTGTTGGCGATGACTATTCCATAAAATTCTGGGATATGGATAATCCTAATCCTCTGATGGCCGTTGACGCCGAGGGTGGCTTGCAAGTAAGTTAAGTGGGTATTGGTATTTGGCATGGTACAAAGATTCCTCTATCGTCTATATGTCTTGTTTGAAATTGACGGGTTTGGTTGATATTAAAAACAGGAAAGTCCGAGGATCAGATTCAACAAGGAGGGGACATTACTGGCTGTTTCTGCGACGGAAAACAGAATTAAAATATTGGCAACAGTTGATGGTCTGCGTCTCATGCGCACGTGTGAAAGCCATTCTCTGGTTGTCTCCAGGCGCGGGATTACAACTCCCGAGGCGGCTGCTACCAAGGTCAGCTTTATGAAATCACAAGAAGAATTACTTTATGGTGCTGTCTTCTTAAAAGTGAAATGATACTAATAAAGGGTCATAACTCCAGAACGCTGACGCTAGGATCCCGGAAGTGGCAAAGCCTATATCGCCGCAGCAACAAGTAAACCCGGTGAAGATTTGGAAGCTCACTGAAATTAGTGATCCTGCTCAGCTTCGCTCATTGAGGCTACCACTACCATCTCGTGTTAAAGCAGACAAGGTATCGTTTTACTTGCTTTTCTGCTCATCACAACTTGTGTTTCTCTTTGCTTTATCACTTGAGGTGTTGGCTTTTACAAATTAAGCTCAAGTAGTTCTTATATTCATTCCTACTCTACAAATCCTCTCCAGCTCAAGTTTAATCGTTCTGCCAAAGATTTGATGGTATATGCCAATATGCTTTCATTCAAAAGTTGAATAAAACTTTCCTTTCACTACTCTCCTGCCAGTATAAATAAATAAATAAATGATCCTTGATATACTATTATGATGACGAAGGAACATTCTCTTTAAATTGCGGAATGCTGCACTGAAGACTTGGGAGACTACTGGGTTAAAGTTTCATAGGGAAGTAATACTAGCTGGTTTTTGCTCTACCAACTGCAGATTGTGAGGTTGATCTACACAAATTCAGGTACCGCCACCTTGGCATTGGCATTAAATGCCATTCATCTACTCTGGAAGTGGCCCCGAAGTGATGTTAGTTTCAATGGCAAGGTACAAGTTTCCCCTCTCTGCTGGATGTCCTCTTAACTATTCATTACAATGGTTGATGTGCTCAAGCTTTCTCCTCTCTTAAGAAACTTTGATTTTCATCTGCCATAAATGTGATATTGAGCAGGCTACCACCAAGGTTACCCCTCAATTGTTGCAACCATCATCTGGAACAGCAGCAACTAATGACGAAAGTGATGCTAAATCTGAAGGAGTTGTTCCTTGTTTTGCTCTGTCCAAGAACGATTCCTATATCATGTCGGCATCTGGAGGGAGAGTTTCTTTGTTCAACACAATGACATTTAAGGTAAGCCTGAAACAAGAACATTTCCCTCTACTCTTCTTTTTTTTTTCATGTTGAAAAAAGATAGCATATATCAATCTTTTTCTTTTCAAATCAACATGTTTGGTTTAATAATTGCAGATAATGACGACTTTCATGACTCCACCTCCGGCTGCAACATATCTTGCCTTTCATCCCCAAGATAATAATATTATTGCTGTTGGCATGGATGATTCTTCAATACACATATATTATGTTCGTGTGGATGAGGTACTCTATATAATTTTAATGGTTTGATGTACATCTTCAAGAAAGGAACTTGGGACCTAACTGTTTAGTTTCCCGTTTGTAGGTTAAAATCAAGCTCAAGGGCCACTCTAAACAGATAACTGGCCTTGCATTTTCCACTGCGCTGAATACACTTGTTTCCTCAGGGGCAGATGCTCAAGTTTGTATATCTATCTTTTGTAGCGCATGGATTGGAACCTTTAATCCATGAACTGCATTTTACAGTTTTCTGGTATAGATAGATGGTGCTCTATGCCCCTTTTGCATCTGTTTAATTTGGGGAACTTTCCCATTGGCCATGGAAAAAGCTTCATGCTTTCCCTGCTACAGAGCAGCATCATATATAGTGTTGAATAATAACTATGTTTGAAAAAGTTGTGAATCTTGAACAAGTGTAGCTGGTTTAAGAATTGAAACATTCATGCCATCTAGAAACGTTATATGACTAACCTATGATCCACAAATGCTGAAGATGTTCTTTCATCTTGATCTCAGATTATTGCATGGAGCTCTGAAAAGTGGGAGAAGCTGAAGAGTTGTTTCTTGCAGATTCCACTTGAGAGGACATCAGCAAAATTGGACTCTCAGGTTCAATTTCACCAGGATCAAATTCATTTCCTGATTGTACATGAGACTCAGCTCACCGTATACGAAACGACAAAACTTGAATGCATAAAGCAGGTAATTTAATCTCAATATTTATCCTATTATAGGACTTTGGACCGATATGATTTAGCCAAATTCTCCCCCCATTATAAGTTAAACACTTTATACCTTTATGGGGACGGCTGCATTCTATCCCTCTATGTGGAAGAATCCTATTCCACCACCATGCTGAACCGCTGGATTTACAAAAACAAAACTCTCGATTTCCCAAGTGACAGACCTGTGTTTTTTTAATCATCAGATTTCATAGTTGACATGTCTGCTCATTGCGATAATCTACCATGAGATTCCTTCAATTTTCCTAAATCCACTAGGTTGTACATGTATTTTGCTTATTTGACTTCCATGTTACATACTTCTAGTGGGTTGTTGGAGAATCTTCTGCACCAATATCCCATGCAACATTCTCTTGTGATAGCCAGTTAATCTATGCCAGCTTCCTGGATGGCTCTCTGCGTGTATATGGTGCACTAACTCTTCAGATAAGATGTCAAATTAATCCCAATACTTATCTTCCAGCGGATCTCAGGTACTCCGTGTGTTTCGTTTGCCAAAAATTCGTGCAGAAGCATACTGTGACTTGCCTTTAAAAAATGTCATAATATATATATATATATGTATATATTCACACACACTTGTTCTATGTCTCACAATAGTACCGTGTATCCAATTGAACATTTGTCCTCTCATTCACTCTAGCTATGGACTTCAGTCTGTCTTCAAGAATTCGTCTGTTGTAGTCGTTCGGAGCATATGGAACAGTTCCTTTATAACTTGTGCTTTGGATTATGCAGCTCTTCTGTTTATCCCCTTGTGGTTGCGGCACATCCACAAGAAGCCAACCAGTTTGCCGTAGGACTAACAGATGGTGCAGTTTATGTTTTAGAGCCTCTTGAATCGGAGGGGAAATGGGGCGTGCCCCCACCAGCTGAGAATGGGGCAGCAACTTCAGCACCTACAATTGTCGTTTTAGACCAACCCCAGCTGTGAACGTAATCATAACCTAGTCTACCTAAAACTATACCGCTTATAGTTGACAACCTTTTCTTTTTCATAAAACGTTTATACTAATATATGCTAAGCTGTAAAAAAATGGATGGAAGTTCTATATAGAGCCTTTTAGTTTTCTCCGCTAGTCTGGTTCTTAGAAACTCTCTACATTCCGAACATTTATTTTAAACGATAACTTTAATGGATTAAGATAGTTCCTGATAAATCTTGACCTAAAAAGAGAAGAAAGTCAAGAGACTATGAACTTTTATTATAACAACATATGATATATCTATATTTCACATAATCTAGTCTAAAATAGTCGTACCAAATGCATTAGGGTGGATCAGAGTTTCGTAAAACAAGAAGTTGGATAGTATCCTTATTAATATTACTTGCATAATTTATAGCATTAACCACCTTCTACTTAAGAGTGCAATAAAACCAATCACCATGTTAAGGGGAGCATTAGAAATCTCTGAAAAATTACTCTTCCTTACCTATAAGATCTCTCTTATTAGTAAAATCTTATAGAACTTGTATATTTTTATTTTCTCTTGTTAACATCTTTCAGAATCTTGAGAATTAATACTTAGGGTTTATTATTAACCTATATTTAAACTCCACTTTTGTTTTTAAGATAATGTTTGGTGGCTTACATATAATTGTTTAGTTAAATATATTCTATTATATTTTCATAATTATTGATTTACTTTTTTTCTGTTTACACAATATTAAACTTAAATTATTAAAATAGTTATTTAGTATTAAGATCTGGAGTCATGGTAATATTAATAGTAAATAATCTAAATAAATAGTTATTAGTATTATGTTGAAATTACTTACATAGTCAAAACTATTCTAATAACTAAAAAATAATTTAGAATATGTTTTATCTTATTCATTTATTTAGATTATTTACTATTAATATTACTAGCACTTATCTTTTTCTTTAAATTCAACTTTAAAATATATACCAATAATTTTATATTGAAGATATTATATGTATGTTAGGTGACGTTAAAATACGTATATGGAGAGAAATTTAAATTTAAGTAAATTTAAAATATAAAAAGTATTTGTTAATTATAGTTTGTGCATACCTGACATGACGTTCTCTTTATGTTAATTTTTGAGAGACATTCTTTTTGTATATCTCTTTCAATATATTTTAATCATTTAGATAAAGTTATAGCATATAGAAATTTGAGTTAGCAAATATAAAGGTATGAACAATTTATCATTTATTAGGTTGCATATTAAAGAAGTAACAGAATGTGCATAAATCACAAATTCAAAATTATTGAAGGAGATTGAACTCCCAATCTCTTAAGAACTTAAAATTGAAATTTTAAACAAAAATTTTGGATTTTAATTTTATTAAATAATTGAAGTTACTGTAAGTCATCAGTATATAATATTTTTGATAAAAAAAATCATTATAAGAAAAAATCAATACAAAAAATCAATTAGAATCAACCCTAATAAAAATAAAAAAG
>JANIHZ010000008.1:24069681-24086817 GCA_027478365.1 Erythroxylum rufum
AACTGTCAAAGAGACAGAACCTAAATCGGACTAAATTTGCTTAATATGCTAACCCCTAATTTGGGGCGTTACAATATGTCTATGTGAATTACTAAATTGAGACTCATTAAAAGCAGGTATCCACTCACGATTTTATGCGCATTCAGGTATATTTTATCCTTAACATGTATGTTATTTCATCCAATTGAACCTAGGACTAAATTATCTCTGTCGAGAATCACTTAATCCTTTCAAATCAATTAACTATTGTCAGAAAATTAAAAGAATTAAGCACGTAATGAAATAAACAACCAAGCTAGCAAGTAAATTAATTCAACCCACCATAAATCACATACACACAATCAATTAGGCTTTCGCATAAATCCTAGTAAATAAAATTAGTTCATTATATTAATAATAACTCTAAACATGTTCCACAAACTCAGAGAATCATTAAATCAAATTTAGAATCCAAACTAAAATAAAAATAACAAACTAAACCCCAAAATTACTCATTTACGAAGAACG
Organism: Erythroxylum rufum; assembly: GCA_027478365.1. Lineage (NCBI taxonomy): Eukaryota > Viridiplantae > Streptophyta > Magnoliopsida > Malpighiales > Erythroxylaceae > Erythroxylum > Erythroxylum rufum. The sequence goes on from JANIHZ010000008.1 coordinate 24,070,189, forward strand.
AATGCGTAGCCTTCAATCTCCAACATGAGAGCCTCCTATTGAGTATTGTGTCAGCTGAAACTCTCCCCCCTCTTCTGTGTTTTTTCCCTCTTCAAAAAAATTGGAGAAAACCCTTTTTTTACAAAGGTCTTTGTCCATGCAAAATTATCTCCCCCAATCATGCCCTACAATTTAAGAATTCTAAAAAAAATAGGAAACTGATTCTGGACAGATCTTAGGCGTGATTTTTGGGTATATTTTCGGTCTCCTTTTTTACCTGTTCTCTTCATAAAAATTGTATTTTTGGATGTCTTATTTCTTTAGGGTCTTGAATCACCTCACATGTACAACTCGATATGGCCTAACCATTGTGACTTGGTCAACAGATACCAGAGTCAGCAATTAGTTGCAACTTCTTTGTTGATTTCGACTTATCAAACGATAGAACAAGGCTTTGACTTCTTCATATGATTTGTATTCCATCCTCTTGGATTTGTTTAAGATTTTGAATCTCCCCTATCAGAGCTGAAATATAGAAGATATATTCAAAAAATTGAACTATGCATGTTTTTAAGCAAAAATTGCCTTTCACCTATAAAAAGGGAACATAAATAAACTTTAGGTGGTTTACTTAGGTAAAATATATCAAAGAGTAATCAAAATGTAAGAAATTAAGGGCGTAAAATATATTATAAAATATAAGATATTTTAGTGTTAACCACGATAAAATAAAGGCAATCATTTCACTTACCAATAATAGGATTCTTGTGTGTAGATTTTTCAAACTTTATCTTTGTATTCCTAATCCTTATAATTAACTTTCCATCAGATACATCTAGTAAAAACTTAGATATGGTTAGAAAACACCATTCTATAATTAAATATGCATCATATCCAAGACCATAAAGTCTAGAAGAATAAAGAACGTGCTAATTTTGATGGGTACATCTTCTAATGTGCATAACATGTGCTTGACAAAATAGTCCACCAATTATAAGGAAATAACAGTAGGTTTTAAGTTAGCCACCTTGAGCATCTTACAGACAAATAAGGGCATAAGACTAATGCTTGCCCTTAAATCATATGGAACATGACCAAAGCTCATATCTTCAATAATACAAGGAATAGATAAGTTATCAAGGTCCTTAAATTCAGGAGGCAATCATTTTGTATCATGGATCTGCACTCTTTAGTTAAAGTAATAGCTTCATACTCCTCAAGTTTTCTTTCCTTAGAAAATATTGTTTTGAAAAGCATAGCGTAAGAAGGCATCTAGTTTAAAACATTTATGAAGGGGATATTTATATACAATTTTTAATATGATTAAAGAAAATTTCAAATTGTTTATCTAATTTTTCCTTAGCCAATCTTTGAAAAAGAGCACAGATGCCTTGAATGGTGTAAGGGAAACATATTTGGGTTCCTCTTCTTATTCTTCTTTCATTCTCTTAATTTCACTATTCTCAATAGGTGTCTTAACTCCTTTGTTTTTCTCACTCTCAAGTTTTCCAAATTTAAGGATCTTTAATAGCTCATCACTCTTTAATATCATAACATTTCAATGCTTTCTAGGGTATTTAGGTTTTTTAAGTTGATTGGTGATCTAATAGAAATAATGACTTGTTGGGCAATTTGTGTTTTTAACATTTTGGTATGGGTTGATAGAATTGAGCTTAGATCTAAGTTGCTTAATTGCATCCTTAAACTTCTTAATTTTATTTTGCTTGGGTTGTTAAGAAGTTCTCTAGGAAAGATTCTAAGTTAGACTATTAAAGAGTGGGGATTAAGGATGTTAGTTGGAACCTAGATGGTTACCTATTATTTTAAAGGGTAGGGTTAAACTTATTTTTATAGAAGAAGCTAGGGTGGTTTCTCCAACTAGGGTTATAGTTGTTAAAAAAAGGATTGTTCTTTTTGGTTAGGATTATTAACATAGTTATCATGTTCATCAAATAAATAAGTCATAAAAAATGAATTCCCAAATTGGTAATTAGCAACTAAATTTCCTAAAGATCCATAAATATTACAAGAAACATTAGATATTCCAATATAATTAACTATTATATGATCAAACTTTTGTGATAAAACATTAACCTTTATAATAAAAAAGATTCAGGACGTCAATTTCATACTTACTTAGAACCTTCTTTAGGATGACTCTTTCACTCAAATTCATAAAAGCACCCCTAACAATAACATCTACTAAGATATTAGTGTTACAGGTCATCCCGATATAGAATTTTTGGATGATGGGACACTTTTTGGCCTATAATTAGGTCCTTGTATCTCTCTCAAGCTTTATATAATGATTGCCCTCTGTCTAAGAAAAGGTTGCAATCTAATTCCCGATTTGACCAGTTTTTCTTAGGGGAAGTAATTGGTAAGGAATGTTTGGCATAGTTGATCCTAAGTAGTGATAGTTCCTACCATTAAGATTTGCGGCTATTCTCTCACCTTATCATCATCATCATCATCACCCAGTCCGAAATTTCGTAATGAAGCAGGGTCTAGGGAGGTCTAATAGTATGCAGCCTTACCCCTACATAGTAGAGGGGCTATTTTCGGTAAACCCACATACAAATGAGACAATATAAGAGTGATGCAGGTTATAGAGAGAATAGGTAAAACTAGCACGGTAAATTATTAAGTAAATTAAATGTACGCTAAGTACATAAATAAGTTTTAAAAAGTTTTTAAAAATAAATAAATAAATAAAAATAAAAAGATAGGGTAAACCTGATGGAGTCCAGATTCGCGAGTATCTGATAAGCTGCAAAGACCGACTCACCTCGTCTCTAGTTACATTAGGAGTCCTTGCTCATAGACCTTGGGGGTATGCCAATCCTACTATCTCCATACACCTGTCCTGGGAAACCAAGTTGAAATGCCCGTAAGCCTTGTCCAAGATTTACACTTAGAAATGGGAGAAAGGACGTTGGGTTGGACTTTTTATGTGATAATCTGCGTAATTGCGAGTAACATCTCCAAATAATACTCTACTGTTTTGGCAAACTTTGAAGGTTGATCCCTTACCCTTATCCGATCACGTCGTACTCTTCTATTTCTAGCCACAACCTCATTCAGGTCCAACTCTGACAAATCCTTCTTGATCACTTTCCTTCAGTTCTTGTAAGGCCTCCTTCTTCTCCTCTTATATTCACTAAGGGTTATACTCTCACAACTTCGTACTGGAGTACCAGAAGGCCTCCTGTGCATATGCCCAAACCACCTAAGTCTAGTCTCTCTCAACTTGTCGGCAACACTAGCTACCTGTAGTCTATCTCTCACCACACAGTTCCGGACCCTATCTCTTTTGGTAATGTCACACATCCACCGAAGCATACGCATTTCTGCTACCAACAACTATCTTGTATTTCTACATTTGGCAGGCCAACACTCTGCCCTATATAACATGGTTAGACAGATTACCATTTTATAAAACTTCCCCTTAAGTTTTACAGGAATCTTTTCTGTCACATAAAACTCCTGAAGCACTTCTCCATTTTATTCATCCAAATCTAATACGATGTACTATATCGGCATCGATATTACCATCATTCTGAATGATGGACCCGAGATATTTAAAATTCGATCTCTGTGGTATGACATCCGCACCAACTGCTACCACTGCCTCATATACCCTCTGGTTTCCCAAAAATTTGCATTCTAAATATTCCATCTTAGACTTGCTCATTCTAAAAACATTCGATTCTAACGTATCTCTCCAACATTTTAGCTTGGAATTGACCCCTCCTTGGTCTCATCCACTAGGACAATATCGTTAGCAAATAACATACACCAAGGTACCTCTCCTTGTATATGTTTGGTAAGTTCATCTAACACTAATGTGAACAAAGAAGCGCTTAAAGCAGAACCTTGATGTAGTCCAACACTGATAGAAAATGCTTCTGTGTCACTTCCTATCATCCTTACGCTCGTCAATGCTCCTTCGTATATATCCCTATTTACTTTAATATAGGTCATAGGAATGCCCTTTGCCTCCAAACACCTCCATAAGAGTTCTCTAGGAACCCTATCATACGCCTTCTCCAATTCAATAAAAAAATATATGCAAATCCCATTTTTGTTCCTTATAGCATTCCATAAGTCTACGAAGTAGATGCATTGCTTCTGTCGTGGACCCACCAGGCATAAACCCAAATTGGTTAGCCGATACAAAAGCAGCTGTCCGGGTCCTTTTTTCAATTATCTTCTCCCACAACTTCATGGTGTGACTTAATAGTTTGATGCCTAAATAGTTGTGACATTGTTGGATGTCCCCTTTGGCATTGTATAAGGGGATCAACCTACTCAATCTCCATTCATCCGGCATTTTGGCTGCCTGTAGGATCACATTAAAGAGTTAGACTAACCACTCAATACCAACAACTCCTATCCGCTTCCATACCTCTATAGGGATCTCGTTCGGCCCTACGGTGCTTCTGCTCTCCATCCCTCTCATAATCTTTGTAATTTCAACCCTCGTGACCCCGACACTGAGAGTTCGCCTAACTCTATGTCGCCCACTATCTCTACGTTAAACAGGTCATAGAAGTATCTCTGCCATCTCCTCTTGATGGATTGGGTCTTTGTGAATACCTGTCCTGCTTCATCACGTATACAATAAACTTGGTTGAAATCATTCGTAGTACGTGCCCTATCTCGTGCTAGCTTAAAAATCTTTTGTGCTCTCTTTAACGTATCCAAGTCCCTATAAATAGTCTCATATGCTTCTCCTCTAGCCACTGAGATCGTTTTCTTTACCTTCTATTTTGCCAGTCAATACCATACTCTATTGATTTCCTAGTCTGCCTCTGTTGTACTTACTAGAAGATCTTTAAAAGCTCTCTTTTTTGCCTTAACCGTCCCCTGAACCTTGCCCGACCACCACCAAGATTCCATCCTCCCTCTCCTCTGCCCTTTGGATATCCCTTTGGATACCCGTAAGTGTTTTGTGCTAGTAGCTTGTATTACAAAGGCTACACCCTCTTATATCCGATTTGCATCCCTACTTATAGACCATATTGAATTAGACCAAACTTGAGTCCTAACTTGTTCCACCTTGTCCCCTTTCAGCCTCCACCACCTAATTTTACGACAATGCATGGTAAAAAACTGTGACCTCCATCCCTAAATTCCTGGATCCAAAACTAGCAATTTATGTTGAGTCGAAATGCATACGGCCGGAAGCACTTTGCAATCTTTGCACCATGATCTGGCACTTTTCCTGACAAGGAAATAGTCAATTTGCATCTTGTTCGTGTTATTCTGAAACGTCACCAAATGCAATTCATTTTTCTTAAAAAGGTGATTTGCTATTACTAACTCATATGCTATGGCCATGTCCAATAGAGTAGTCCCACTCTCATTTCTAGTGCCATGTCCGAAACCACCATGGGTCCCTATATATCCGTTTGAATTCGCTCCTATATGCCCATTAAAATCACCTCCTAGGATGATCTACTCGGTATTTGAGATTTGTTTAATCACCCCATCCAGCGCCTCCCATAATATACTTTTTTATTATCTATCTAAACCCATATGCCGATCATATGCACATACTACATTGAGAACCACACTACTGAAACTATTTTTGCACCATTATCCTGTTGTTGACCTGTGATCCCCACTACTCGATTTATAAGTTCCTTGACCACTAAGATACCTTTCCCATTCTGTTTCCGCGAGCTTCCCAAGTACCATAGTTTGAAATCCCCTACCTCCTTTGCTTTAGCTCCTGTGCACTTGGTCTCCTGAATACAAGCTATTTGTATCCTATACTTGTCTAAAATCTCTACTAATTCCAAAGACTTTCCCGTGAGGGTCCCGATGTTCCATGAGCCTATTCTTATTAAATCATCTCCTACTTTATTCCTGCTGTTGTGCGCACCGAACCGTTGGCGCTGATTCCCTCCTCGCAATTTAAAGGAATCCCTCCTGCCTCGTGTCTTTCACTATTCTCGTAGGTACTATTCTAAGTAATCCTTAAAATTTGGGAATATAACTAACTAAAAAAAGGTAATAACAATAATAATAAATAATAACAATACCAATAATAAAAATACTACTAAACTATTGATAAAACTAATAATAATAACAAAAATGAAGATAGGGCTAATAATAAACAGCCAACCGAAGAGATTGTAAAAGCACATTAAAAAAAACTGCATTTACATTAAGACCTAACTAATTTGTGCCCACAAATTAGTTGATACCTGCACAATAATCTAATAAAGAGGCAATACAAGAGAAAATGGACAATGTATACGGGAGGTGCGATTTTAAAGGGGAAGGCTTTTTGTAAAAGATTGAAGCACCAATTTAGAGAAGAAAAATAATAGACTTGTTTGGCTTAAAACACCAGGCTAAAAAGCAGGCCACCAACGGTTCGCAACAGGAGAAAGACTGACGGTTTCTTGTGGACAATGGCAAAAAATGTTAGGATGCTTGAGAAAGCTTGCAGATACGACGCGTGATGTGCTAGGAGAACGCTGTGTACGTTTACTGTTTGTCATGCACGTAGCCCTGTGTTACCATCCCCGCCCTTGAGCTGCATGCATAGCATAGACGATAACCCTATGGAAGCCCTTCAAAAACTTGTTCATCAGCTAAGTCTCATAACCCAAATTACCAGATGCTCATGAATAAATGGCCATTACAACCGAGAAATAGGGACACACAAACTCATAGGGAAAAGCAACCAACCTTGACTAAGAATGGATAACTACGTGATTCCCCACACAGAAGACTTGACATATGCGTAAATAACAACTACATGTACAAAACAAAGATCGCACTGACATAAATGGAATCACAAAAACAACTAGAAGGATGGCTGGAACTTGCCACCCCTTACCTCCAGAAATGGATGGTGCCACTCATGTAGATGGCCAATGAATATGGCGTTTATCAACAGTCATCAAGTTCACCCAAAAAATAGAAAGCTAGAGGTAAAAGCATATTCTTAGATACCTAATGAAGTGGATTCCCCATAGAAGGCCAAGGTGATGAAGCTTGTCCTAACCAACCACAATGTAGAAATTGTAAAAAGATGGAGAAAACACTACCTGATGGCCATTGTCACTTTTGTCGAGCTGCGATCCTCATCTGCGAGTACGTGAGCACAGAATGTGTAGAAGTAACTGCACCGAAATCCCTTGCATCAAGAAAGAGAACACTGGCCGTATAAAGTTGTCTTCTAAAAAATGTTAACAATTTTGGTTTGAGCTGTCGACACAAGAATTTGGCCGGAGAGTGAAAACTTTAACGATGATGGTATGCCTCATGTCCTCTTCAATCAGCCACCACTGTAAAACACCTTTTAAAAAAAACCAGCGCAAAAAGACCATGACAGTGACCAGAAGCAGCTTCAAAAACAACACAAACAAGAAGATGAAGAATACTATACAAGGAAGAACACAGCAGTAGCATGTACAAGAACAAGAACTGATCAGTTCTAAAGCTCCACCACCATAACCACCCACCAACATTTACTCTCCAAGTTATTCAACGAAATGGAGTAAAAAAGATATAATGTTTGTCTTTATAACAACAAGATATCAAAACCCAAGAGAAAGCAAAAAGAGACGGGCGTGAAGGTTTTCTAGGGTTAAATAAAAAAGAAACTGTTGACATTGAACTTGGACAGATGTCCCTTTCCCAAGACTAGCCTGACTTTTCACAGTTGGAGTGAGTCGCCGCCAGCGTAGAGTTCTCACTTTCCATGCACAAAAATGATAGGCCTGTGTTCTCAACCCCTCTCTCTATGTAAATACGTTTCAGTCCATGAGAAATGAACAAAGAACAGTCGCTGTGACCAGAAATGCGAACAATGCGGAAGAACCCACGTGTACCGCTGCACCCTTACCCGCCGTACTGTTCTCCAATGGCAATCAGGGAGACACCATTAAACTTTAATGTTTCACAACACTCTAAAAACATAGATAGTGCAAATTCAAATCTTCATTAGGGAGACCTCCAAATTAATTATATTGAACCATGGAAAGAAGAGAAGAAATTAGCATGAAGTTATTGTCTTCGATACAAGACCTTGTAATGCCTAAGTTGATGCCTTGAGCAGTTAATATGGTAAAATTCCTCAAGGATATCAATGCAGATATCTTACTTTTTCATCCTTTTTTGTCTCTAGGGTATTCTTCTTATACATAAAGTTCCTTTAATCTCAAGATCTAGTTCAACAAGATTCCTAGGATTTTTGGACTATTGTATATAAAAACTGAACTATAAAAGAAAAATAATGGAGAAAACTCAATGAAAAATAATGAAACTAAAATAAAAGAAAGTAAGAAGTTTAGTCTAATCAGTTTGCAAGATAACTTAATATTAATTATGTCTAGTCTCTGATAGTGGCTCTAAAAACTTAATATGTCTGTTATACCTTAAGGCCCCGTTTGATTGGCGGGAAAGTAAAATGAATTAGGAATATGAATCATCGGGAAATAAATCTATGGAAAGTAAAGATATTCATATGTTTGGATACTTATAAGAATTCTAATAGGAAAGTTGGGTGGATTCTTATTATAGTGTTTGATATGCAAAAGTATTTTATAGAATGTAACTTAATTTTGACTTGTGTTTTCAATTATATCCCTACAAATTGAATAAAAATGGAAATTGTTAAATAAGAAAAAATATGAGCCTGAAAATTGTCGATTGAAACTTCTGAGTAAAAATAGTCAAAATATTACTAACGGGAGAACAATAAGAATAGTTGAAGACATTATTATGAATACTGGTACGTACTGAACTAAAACCGGTACGAAATAAAGGGTGGGTCGTACCGATTTTAAATACCGGTTAGTACCAGCCCGTTTCGAATAGTACCGGCTGGTATTCAAAATACCGGCCAAATATTGGCTGATACTAAATTTTTAAAAAAATATGGGGACTTTTTTGCAAATTTTCAAAAAAATTTAAATTTCCCTACCTCCCTCTCCGTTTCTTTCCCCCTATAAGGGCTTTGAATCTACGAAGCAATGTATGAAAAACTCAAGTAATAAACTCTTCGTTTGCTCACCTATTCTCTCTGCCATTAAGCCTAAGGATTGGCGTCGTGCATCAAAAGAATAAGGTATGCATATAAGTTTTTGTTATTTGAGAGTTTTATTACGTACCTATCATACATATTATTCAATCAGCATATAGTTTTCACACTTTTCTTTAATTTCAGTATGCAGAATAATCGACACTCTTATTTTGAATATAAAAGATCACTCAAGAATGCTATCAAACGCACTTACTATAGAGAAGAAATGATGAATGAAAATATTAGGCATTATGCAGCCCGAAATAGAAGAGCTCATAGTATATATGAAGAAGCACTTTCAACCGAAGTAGAACTAAAAGAAACTGCTAGAACCATCATGGCCGAAATAGCTAGAGTAATAAAGTTAGTTCAAGAAATGAAGGAACTCACTATCCAATCTAGAATCTATTATCGTTCTGTATTATCCAACCTTGCAGACTAATAAAATCATGTATTTTGAATATGTATGTCATCTAAAACGTTTAATCAATGTTTATTTTGAAATCGGACAAGAGCAACGTGATTATATACAAGCTTATAACAATTATATCCAATTAGCTCAAGATAATCAGAATTTCCAATTATTTAGAGAAGCACATCAGTTATTAGCACAAACCCACTATAATCTTCAGTCAATAAAGTGAGAAAGAAAAGAAATTCAAGATAGAATGAAATATTTTATTAATTAACAAATTAACATATCATGCATTGTTTATTTTGTTTATTAGAATCTATTATTATTATTACTTTTATGCATTTATATTCAACCTTTACTTTGTTTACTCATTATCAGTATTTATTATGTTCATCCTGATGATTTATTAGATTTCTTATATACTTGTACTCATTTATGTTATCTAGAATCATGTCTATATTACTTATGGCAAAAATTATGCCAAGATATATGGAATCAAATCTTCCGACCTAAACCTTCGGAACGAATTGTCCTATCTGTACCGATGTTAGAGAACAAATAATAGTCACCCAAGATACATTAGCAAACTATTTAGAGCAGATACAATATCATGAATCTCGTATTAATTATCTTATCTTTGCAGGAGTAAGTCGATTAGCTCTTAGACCTCATTATCACTCTCTAGATATCGCAAGACAGCTACATCAGTTATATACAGAATTATTAACCTCTTTAGAATCAGTTTATGATAGTCACAATAATCATCATAATAGAAGATGACTACCCCAAAAGATTCAAAGATACTTGATGTAGACACCTTAGAATTAACAGAATCTCTAGGAACTTTTCAAGTCAACACATTATTAGCTAATGATAAACGCAAACAAATAGCCAAAACCCAATTGAATCTCAAATCTGGACAAGATATCCAAAAAATATCCGTTTTTAGTAATCTTCATAGCCGAGAAAATATTATTTATTTTGGTAAAATGATTTGTGAAACTCCAGTTCAAATAGATTAATGTAATGAACATCTTTGAATTAGTTTAATAAATCAGGAACAACTTATTAAACAATTACGACAACTTCCTGAATCTAAACGACTAAAATTAGGATACATTCATCTTTCAACCATTCAAATTTTATTAAAATATACTTTTCAAGAAGGAATTGATTCACCTATTAGAATGGCTATTTTAGATGAACGAATGACCGATCTCAATAATCAAATCATAGGTATAATGAATGGAAATCTAGCATATGGAAAAATTAAGTTTAATACTAAATTAAAATTAAGAATCCCTCTTTTATCTCAAGTTTTAAACGACACCATTACCATAGCGTATAAATTTTACAAAGAAAATTTAATGATTGAAGGACAATATCCATTTTCTATTACCTATCAAATTAGTTATGCCCTTACAAATTCTCATCATAGTATTGAATTTAAAAATACCGAACAAATATATATAGATCAATTATTTACTGAAGTTGCAAAAGTAGGAACCAAGTTTCATCACAGAGTTAGATCTCTCCCAGCTATTCAATTTCCTATTATTCCAAATCCACACTATAGACGAAATTCTTTTTCTGAGCAATCCTTAACTACTCCCAATTCACGTTTAACTAGATCTTATTCCTTTTTTATTCCACGAACGCTTCAAGACCCTGTAAAACAAAATCCACTCAAAATTACGTAGCCACCTATAAACCATACGCAAAAACTATTAGATAATATTCAAAATCAAATCACTACCCTCTCCACTTATATTCAACAAAAATTATGACCAGTATCACTCAACAAATAACCGAGTTACAGAACAACAACAATATTTGGATAAAAAATTAGAACAGATAATAAATACGCAAAATGAGTTACAACAAGAATTAAAGAAAATACAAAGTACTTTAGTAGAAATTAGAAAAAGTATACGATCTGCCCCAAAAGTGGTATCAGAGCTAGTCATCAAAACAAAACCATGGAAGAGACCTTAGATAATAACAATAATAATTGTTCACTTTGCACTTTATTAACACATGCTAAGAATCAAACACAAAAATTAGTCCAACAGTATCGCCAAGAGACCGATGAAGCAACAGATAATCTTATTACATTTGTAGAAAATAGTGACTGGCCAAATCCAAAATTAGAATCACAATTAGAAGAATTAAGATATGGCCTTAATGCTGTTTACAAAATATATTTGTATGTTAGTCGCGAATTAGCTTATTACAATTACCTCTTTAGATTTCATCAACTATTAAGACATTAATGGCAGCAAATCAGTGTTCAATTTGTGCTATAATCAATCAATATATTAGCGAAACACAACCTTTACTAAATTATTATGAACAAAAGACCATTAGCCTGTCTCAAAACTTTGAGAAAATGGCGCATAGATCTGTTACCGGTTGAATTCACAATTCAAACGGATTCCACGTATTTATGTGGATTTACAAGATACAATACTAGATCTAATTATAATCAAGGTCATTTGATACGATGGCAATTGGAATTATTACAATTCACTTTTACCATACATTATATCAAGTCTACTAACAATTTTCTTGCAGATATACTTACACGCGAATGGAAGTGGCCATTAAATAGTTGAAGGATACATTAGTAGTCAAAGAATCAGAATTAGTGGAGCTACAACAAAAGACATAAGAAGCTACTGATGATTTAGTATTTTATATTACTCAGTATCAAGACAATTATAATCCCGAAGAACTTGAAGATTTTAGATCTGCATTAGAACTAATGAATGATTGTTTTCAATTAGTAAATGATGAATTAGGATTTTATCTAGACCTTCACCAGAATCATCTACAAAGAAATTCTAATCATTAGTGAAATAGAGGAAATATTAGATCAACATGAATCTTTAGAGTATGTAGAAAGAAATATTCAACAACAATTAGCAGAATTAACCTCTCTAGTACAAAAACTTACTCTTATTTCTCATGAACAATTAAACACAACAATTAGTTCCCATAAGGCAGAAACGAACGAAATTATCTATGGATATGAATCCGATCAAGAAGTATTTATGCAAGATAATTATAAAAAAAACCTAAAAGTAGTAGATCTAGAGAACTAGAACAAACAAGAGACTTAAAAATGAAAGATAAAATTATTGGAGATAAAATAAAAGGAAAAAGGAAGATACTCATAATTACCAATGGAAAGAAGAGCAAACAGATTTTCTTAACTCACAAGGATATTATTATAAAGGAAGTAAATTAAGAAAATATCCAATAGAATATAATCCAAAACATATTACTTTAGGATCAGATGGTATATTAAATCTAGATTGTGTTACAAATCTAGAGGAATTAATACACGAATGGTCTAATAGAATTCAATTATTATTACAAGTAGAAAAACCCTTTGGTGACATTCCACAAAATTAAGATTCAGTATGGAATTTTGTTACCTACAAGACTTCAGGAATTGTACAAAGTTTTCTTCAAGAAAATGAAATAACATTAAAAGCTACCCCCCATTATCAAGCAACAACTATAGACATAGATACCTTTGAAATAATTGGAGATGAAATTTACAAAGAATTCATAGGAAAAAATATTATCTTATATAAACAAGAACATACACAAGCCAATAGACTACGAGCATTACATCATTTAAATAACATGAGAATATGTGATATTTTTTATTTAGAAAATTATATTTATGAATTTAGGAAATATTATTATCAACTAAATAGAGCTGAACAAGAAATGTATATACATATTTTTTATTCAAAAACTTCCTTCCCCAATGAATTTCAAAGTACAACAAAGTTTTCAGGATAAAATTGATAATCATACTATTGCTCATAACCTACGAGGAGCTATATTAGTTACACGAGAAATCTTGACAGAACAATGTTTAGAATCTCGATTAAGAAAAACTTTGAAACATCAAAATATACAATCATGTTGTTCTCAAAATGCAGAAGTACCACAACAATATGGATGTGAATATAAACAAACTAGAAAAATAAAATATAGACGAAATCGCTATAAGCCATACAGATGGAAAAAATACCCTTCTAAATATTTTAGACGAAAACCATTTAAGCCTTTTAGAAGACCATATTGCAATTATTTTCGAAAAACTAAGAATCAAAAATTCAAACCAAAACAAAAGAAAGGGACAGCTGTACATATTTTACAGGTTTGGGTCACATGTCGTAACCCTACATCCTTTCCTTGTAGTGCTTTTGACTTCTTTTGACTATTCTTCAATTATTGGCGAATCTTCGGGGAGGTTTATCGGTGGATCCTAGAATTGTTGTGTTAGACTGGGCTGGACAATAAGGACATTGATGCAGAGCCCAATCACGAAGTTGCGTGCATATGACATATTTCCATGCTTCTATGAGTCTATCGAAAGGTGTAGTCATATGAGTGAATGGTTCCATGAATGTTTGAATGATATGAACTGCTTCAATAGTGATGGGTGCTTTATACGATGATACCATAATTATCTGAGGTCCTTTGTAATTGATCATGATTAAAGAATCATTGATGATGCGTTGACACTGAGTAAAAACGCCTTCTAAACAATTCAAGTTGAACTGGTTAATTAAATCCCAGTTGAATGTATGTCTTGGAGGTGCTTCTAAAGGTGGATAGGCTTCGTTACTGATGCCAATTTGTAAATATGCAATCCTGGGAACTAAAATAGTTGCTTCATGTGCTGATTCTGACTCTTTGGCTTCGAAAATTGGATAACTGTTGTACATCTTGATGTAGATTTCGCAATCTTTGGCGAATCTGTCCTTGTATCCTTTTACTGCTTGAATGAATCCAATAGGAAAATCTGATAAAATGGTCATACTTTGGAGGTAGATTGTATCAATTAATCCACACTGGAATAATAAATAATTATTAAGTGGCTCGGCTCTTGGGAAAACAACTGCTTTAGGTCCAAATCGTCCTCGGTTTTGGGGATAATATTGAAAAATTTTCATATCTTCAGTCCATTCGTTAAGTGCTTGGAAACAGTCATAAAATGCTGTTGAAGTGATTAATTTGGCTCCTTCATGTATTTCCTTCGTAGGTAAAGAATGGATTCATTCTAAATCAATGGCTTTTCCTAAAACTTGCATATGAATGGAGGAAGTGCTTGTAGGTGTAGTTAAGACTGTTTTATATTGAGGTCTAAGTGGTGGATGTTGGAAATCAGATAATGCTTTTTTTGCTTCTGCTCTTGAAGGAAAACTCTTGTGTAATATTTCCTTTTTTCCAGTGATGTGTATTGCTGCTTGATGCCATTCTTCATAAATGCCGGCCATAGGTCCATTGTAGATTACATAAACTTTAGAATCTTTGTCATGGTGTTTGGGTATAGGTACTAGTTTTGTAGGCTGAATTGGCTGAGAAGTTGATGGAAGGGTCGGTGTTGGAGGTTGAGTATTGATTACTGGTGTGGTAGTAGTAGTTGCAATGGGATTTTCTTGTTCTTCTAAATGAGAGATAGTGGTTCAAAGACAGTTTATTTCTTTGGTTACTATACTGGTCTTTTGTTGTAGCTCCACTAATTCTGATTTTTTTTTTACTATTAATGTATCCTTCAACTGTTTTTTTGGCTACTTCCATTCGCGTGTTAGTATATCTGCAAGAAAATTGTTAGTAGACTTGATATAATGTATGGTAAAAGTGAATTGTAATAATTCCAATTGCCATCGTATCAGACGACCTTGATTATAATTAGATCTAATATTGTATCTTGTAAATCTACATAAATACTTGGAATTTGTTTGAATTGTGAATTCAACCGGTAATAGATCTATACGCCATTTTCTCAAAGTTTTAAGACAAGCTAATGTTTCCTTTTCATGAGTTGGGTACTTGATTTCTGCTTGATTAAAAGTTCCATTTATATTCTTGTAAAGTAAATACTGCTTTTGATTGGGTGGTTGTGCCAGAAAGCATCCTGCCCATGTATCTTTACTAGCATCAAGTTGAACAATTAATTTATCCTGAGGAAGATAGTGATAAAGAGAGGGAAGATGCTTACATAATTCCTTGAGTTTACAAATAGCTTTAGTATCTTCAGAATTCCATGTCCATTGCTGTGTGGTACTACATTTCCGTTGTAATAATCTTCTTTCTTTAGCTAAATTCTTTAGAAATCCTTGATTGGAGATATAATTTAATAATCCTAAAAATTGTTGAACTTGAGTTTTATTTGTTAATTTATCAGGAAATAAATATAATTTTTTTCAATATATTAGGTTGTAGTTTCAAATATCCTTGATGGAATTCTACGCCTAAATATTCGATTGTTTGTTGTGTTATTTTTGCTTTTTTCTTACTTAGAACTAAACCGGTATCTTTACATCGTTGTAGGACGATCTTAACCTTTTTTAAATGATCAATTTTATCTTGATTCGAATAAATAATAATATCATCAATATAAACAAAAGTAAATTCTTCTAAACCTTCTAAAGTTTTATCCATAAACCTTTGATACATACTAGGTGCCTGTTTTAATCCAAATGGTAAAACATTCTATTGATAATGTTTCTGAGGGGG
Organism: Erythroxylum rufum; assembly: GCA_027478365.1. Classification (NCBI taxonomy): domain Eukaryota; kingdom Viridiplantae; phylum Streptophyta; class Magnoliopsida; order Malpighiales; family Erythroxylaceae; genus Erythroxylum; species Erythroxylum rufum. Next base: position 24,086,175 of record JANIHZ010000008.1, read on the forward strand.
ACAAGTGAATGTAGTTAATTCCTTTGTATTTTCATGTAATCTAAGTTGCCAATGTCCTGATTTTGCATCTAATGTTATAAACCAATGATGTCCTTTTAATTTATTAATGATAAAATATTTTCTAGGTAATTTATATGCATCTCCTATAGTAGCTTCATTTAATTTCTTATAATTAAAAATCATTCTTCTTTTTCCTCTTTTTTGTTCGGCTGCATTATTTACATAAAAGGTTGGTGCAGAATGTTTACTTTTACTGGGGTTGATTATTCCTTTTGCTAATAATTCACTACATTCTAGAGTAAATTTCTTAACATCTTGTTGTGTATATGGGATATTGTTTTTTATGTTTACTTCTTAAGTAGGATCCTTCAATATGATTTTGATTAATTCATGATTTTGGTTTTTAAGGGGTCTAATGGGTTTTCACTACAAACTTTGTCAAGTAAAGTTTCAATTTCTAATTGAACTGAAATGTTATTAAGGAGGTAGAATTGTAATGAGTTTATTTTGGAAGTTATTTCTCACTTTTGGGGCGGATCGTATACTTTTTCTAATTTCTACTAAAGTACTTTGTATTTTCTTTAATTCTTGTTGTAATTCATTTTTCGTATTTATTATCTGTTCTAATTTTGTATAAAAATAT
>JANIHZ010000008.1:24100478-24114610 GCA_027478365.1 Erythroxylum rufum
AAATCATAACTTACTTGTTTGAAGCTTCAAATCTCCACAAATCTTCAAACCCTAGCTTCCTTTTCTCTCCTTCTTCCTCTTCCACGACTTCTTCCACGACTTCTTCTTCTTCTTTTCTAACAAATACTCTTTCATTTTCTTTTTATACTCTTACTAATTGTAAAAGGTCCACTTTGCCCTTCACTTAAACCTTATAACTTTATACCCTTAAGTGATCTTCCCAAAATATCTCTATTTCATTCTTACAACATTAATACTTAATTTATACCATGAAATCAATCCTACTAACATAGACATAAAATAATTAACTCCCACAAATTATTCCATCAAGCCTCATAAGTTAAATAAATCATACTTAATCAAAATCTACCCAAAACAATTTATCGTTCAAAACCTAATTTGACAGCATGCTAAATTCATCAAGAAAGTTCGGGGGCCAACAGTAGTAATCTAGTAACTTATGAGATTTAGGGTAAGGTAGCAGATTTGGATGAAATAAAGTATGTAGTGACCTTATTTTTTTTAACTAGCACATAAACTTGTGGTTCTAGGGTTAAATAGTTTAATAGGAAGTTCAAATATAGGTTTCAAACTTTTAAAAGAAACTGATCAAGTAAGATCGGAAAGATATAACTGACATCTCTAGTACAAGAACCCTTTACTATTCTTAATTATTTCAAACATTTAAACTCATCAATTGAATCCTTAAAAACTTCTTTTCTAAACCTATAAAGTAGAGTTAAGATATATTCTCTCCAATACATATTTATTTTAATAAGCATGTTTTTTAAAAATATAATTGATGTCATTATAAGACAATGCAATGTAAAGTAGTTACCTTAAACTCAAATCATGAAAACTTTTATCAATAAAAAAAGAACTACTCACACTTATATAACTATCTATGAATAATAAAAACATAAAAACAAGATTATCCCAATGTCATGTTCCATATGCGCCCTATCCCACATGTTCCTGAAAAAACGTAGGTATCTAGGGAATCTAAACTAGCCAGCCCTATTTGCCAAAAATTGTTATATATTAAAACCAACAAAAAGATGACACGTGCAGCACTTCATCCCAAAGAATTCAATTTAAACGCAAGTTAGCAATAAAATTTAGGTTATTTGGGACACAACCAGTCCACAAGTAACTAGTGGTTCTTAGCTGGACGAGTTTGACATCTGCAGATGCAGAGCAGGACCTTTGAGATACGACCCTAACACATAATCCCAACGTACTCCCTTTCCCAGGTGTCGTATTCTTTGTTTTGACTTGCACCTCTTTTTTTTTTTTTTAAGAAAGTGGGATTTGGCAAATACAGTAATCATCCAAGTCCAATTGAAGCTCTGGAGGATGACTTTTTTACAAGCCTTCGACAACTTCTGTCTGTCTTATCAAGTCTTAAGGTAACCTAGCTACCTTACTTAAATGTGAGTTTATATCCGAGGATACACCAAAAGTTGGTGCAGCCCTTTATTGTATTGTTATTTTTAAATTTATTTAAAGCGAGTCTTATAATAAAATAGTAAAATTTGGTAGTAATTATAATATGATTTATTAGGAAATTTTACGTTCTTAACTATTAAATGATGTAGACCTATTTGAAGAAATTCAACAATAATATACATGCTATGGTAATATTATAATTTACAAATGACCAAAATAACAATATACCTGATTTAATTAAGTTATTAAAGTCTTTAATTTTCAATGAATAATGATAGAGTTTCAAGTTATGGGATGTAATTGTAAATGGAAAGGTTTGAAGTTGGAACGTGGTTGGATTGGAACTAAATCAAAAATGAGCTTCTTCTTTTAATGTTTTTTCAACAAATACATGCAAGTTGAGTAGAATGGAGATGGATTTTTCAAAATGAAATCCCATTTTAGGTTTTTAAATGAACGCATCACCTATTCATCCTTCTTTAATGAAAAAGTTTGGTGTAGGTTTTTCAAACTTCGTTTCCGGTAGAAGTTCTTCTTAGACGAGTTGACTAAACTTGAGATTGTTTTTTGTGTTTAGAGGACTATGTGAAATCCATATTTTCTCCAATAATACAATTTAATATTTATAGTTAGTAGCTGCTTAATAATTCCATTGGCTACGAAGCAGCACAAATTAAAGTATCAGTTTATTAGTTTTTAGTAAAGCTATTATGGCAAATTGTAGTCGTCGTAAGGCTTCCACGTAAAACTTGTCATGAAGTGGTGCTTATAAAGTTATACGTCCAAATCTGAATCAGCCAGGTCCGTACAAGTCGTTTTTCTTTTTTCCCTTCGTCAATGTGTAGCTTTATATATCACAGCTCCTGTATTTCAGACCATCTTATGTATTTTCAGTCTTCACTTGCAGTTAACCGTAGTTCCCTCAATTAGATGGAATAATTTTCTTTTCCAAGTAGTGTGTTTTAACTGTGCAAGTTGAGAGACGATCGCTGTTCAGATGGACAATTCCTTCTGCTCGCGTCTTTGGCTCTTTTTGGCCGTCGGTAGCTTTCTCTTTGTGGTGTTCTCAGAAGTGTCTGGAAGTGTTGTAGAAGGCACTGTTTCGGTCAATGGAAGAGTCCCTATTGGTATCACAGACCATGATTTCATCTGTGCTACTTTAGACTGGTGGCCTCCTGAGAAATGTGATTATGGAACTTGCAGCTGGGGAAGAGCTTCTTTCCTTAACCTGGTTTGTATGTTTTGTTGGTTCAGACTTCCTAGGCATGTCTTTCTTTTCCTCAGGACATCCATCATCAAAGGTCTATTCAAGAATATTATATGTATTTTCTTTGTCATACATACCTTCTCCAGTAGTTCAGTTATAAAAGTACCCAATACTCATCCAACTTAACTCCGATAAGACTTACTCTCATCTTGGGAACTACTTGGTGCATGCATGACCATTTTGACAAATGCAACGTCGAAAACGATGTCTTGACTGTCAGCGCCTAATCACATGTTTTTCTTTCTTTGGCAGGATCTAACCAATCCAATATTTTTAAATGCCGTTAGAGGTAAGGGGCCTCTTTGAGAGCTAAATGAACAAACACATTTTCTAACTGTGTTTTTTTTTTTTTTTTGTTCACTGAATTGCAGCATTTGATCCTTTGAAAATTAGGCTTGGAGGCACTTTACAGGACAAAGTCATATACGAGAGTACAGGTCAACCATGCCCTTCATTTGTCAAAGAGAGTTCCGAAATGTTCGGTTTCTCTCAAGGTTGCTTGACCATGTCCCGGTGGGATGACTTGAATCTTTTTTTCAAGAAAGCTAGGTAGTCCTGGGAAAGAAATGAATCTGTAATTATTATTTCATTTAATTTCAAAAGTTGGTTGAATTTAGCTGGAAAAAATGCAGGGCTGAAATGATATTTGGGTTAAATGCACTCAACGGTAGGACTTTAGCTTCTGATGGTTCTTGTATAGGAGCTTGGGATCCAAGAAATGCTCAGTCCCTCATTAGATATACTGTCAACAAGGGTTACAGGATACATGGTTGGGAGCTTGGTAAGTATTATTGCTACGACTAATTTATCTCTATAGCAAAATTATGATAACAGAAGTCACCGAAGTATGCATCGCCTTTACCAAGTAGATCACTCCATATCTATTGAATTATAAACTACTAGTGACAGTTAATCACAGTAGATGATATGCTGATTATAAAAGGGTTTAGGGAATCCGAGCCATGTATGTTTAATTCCAAGGTAAACGGGTTGCTGCTGGTCAGGTAATGAACTGAGTGGGAGTGGAGTCGGAACATCTGTTGCAGCTGATCAATATGCAAACGATGTAGAGACTTTGCAGAGTGTAGTAAATTCCACATATGCAGGTTTTAAAGCTAAGCCACTATTGATGGCACCGGGGGGATTCTTCGACGCAAATTGGTTTGGCCGGTTCATAGATAAAACTCCAAAATCTCTTCAAGTTGTCAGTCACCATATTTACAACCTTGGTCCAGGTAATAATATATTCTAAGATGTTTGCCTTATGTATATGTATGCTTTGCATCACATACAATAACTGTAATGTACTCCTTGCTCGTAGGTGTTGATGAACACCTGATTGAAAAGATACTAGATCCGTCATATCTTGATGGGAGTTCCGAGACATTTCGCAGTCTTCAACAGATTTTGAAGAGCTCAGGAACTAAAGCAGTTGCTTGGGTGGGTGAAGCAGGAGGTGCTTACAACAGCGGCCATCATTTGGTCACAGATGCATTTGTGTTCAGTTTCTGGTAGACTTTCCGCAACTCGCTGTGCTACGATCCATCAGATCATTTTAATTAGAAAATTTTTTACCATTGTTTTCCATTTCATTAAACAGGTATCTAGACCAGCTAGGGATGGCCGCGTCTTATGATACAAAAACATATTGCAGACAATCATTGATCGGAGGAAACTATGGCCTGCTCAACACTACAACCTTTTTACCAAATCCAGACTATTACAGGTAATACTAAACCTAAAAGCAAGCGTTCCCTATTCCCAATTGTAAATATTATTCTCAATTATTGTTATGTTACTTTATAGTGCCCTCTTATGGCATCGTCTAATGGGAAGAAAAGTGCTGTCCACAAGTTTTTCTGGCACAAAGAAGTTGCGTGCATATGCTCATTGTTCAAAAGTATCCGTAAGTAAATTCCAACACTTGGTAATGGTTTGGTACGTATTTTTCCCGGCTAATGCAATGCGTATGATTTTCTTTTACAGACTGGAATCACATTGCTCTTGATTAACCTGGACGGTAACAGTACAGTTAAAGTCCGGATTTCTAGCCAAAATGTAATCCAAATAGTTGGAAGAACAAAATTCGCAAGGATGTCAAGGCCTTCTAAAGTACAGGAGGCTCTTAGAGACGAATACCACCTAACCCCTAAGGATGGTGATTTACATAGCCAAACGATGGTTTTGAATGGAAAACATCTTTCTGTAAACTCATCCGGGGCGATCCCTTCCTTGGACCCCTTAAAAGCTCGCCTTTCTGATCCAATTACCGTAGCTCCTTTCTCCATCGTATTTGCTCACATTGCAAATATGACGCTTCCCGCTTGCAACTAGTTTACTTGATTCCCTGTCATAAGATTCATTACTTTTGGTGCATGTCTTGGTGATTGATGTCAAAAAGCAAGTGTAGAAAATATATTCCATGACATTACTTATCACTAATTCTCAATCCATGCTACTGCTTTTTTAAGTTTATGTTCCGATTGGATTCCAAATTTATCCGCAATGACCATTACACAAATTCTTGTGGATTGCAAATTCCAATAAGCTGTCTCGTGTGATTTCGAGTGATGTCCCTTCTTTTATATTCTTCCTAGTTCGGTATACTTCCACTAATATAAGCAGTTGAGATTTTAATCATGGGCAATCTTGGATGATATTAATCCATAGTACATATCTATAAAAGTCTGAACAATACAAATACGATTATCTGTCGAAGTTCTTATAACAGAAATTCAAAGTATGTGTAATTGTTGTTCACCAAAGTTCCCCTCATGGTAACTTTATCAGTTTTATCCACCAACTTGGGAATTGTTGTCATCAAAGTTCCACTCATGGTAACTTTATCAGTTGTATCCACCTACTTGGGAACACAAAATCGACTCTTAAAAAGGTTACATAACTGCATTTCCAAGTACGAAATCCAATCCCACAAATAGTGATTGACAGAAAAAAAATATATACACCAGGTATGAATATCACAGGTGTAAAAATCACATTGCTACAGTGGAAGTGGTGTATGAATATCAAAGGTGTAAAAGTCACATTGCTACGGTGGTAGTCATTCAGTTGGAGCCACTTGTTGCTCTAGCAATGCGAGTGGAATGGCAGGTCTCCAACTTGTTCCATTTGGACTGTCCATAAGAGCAATCCCCAGAGCAGCTAGATCCTTCCTAATTGCATCCGACTTTTCATACTCTTTATTTTGTCTTGCTAAAGTCCTTTCTTCAATCTTCTGCAATATCTGCTCTTCTGTTAATTTTGCACGCTTCATTGCTTTTTCCTTCAATTGCTCCAGAACCTGCAGCAGGAAAAATTAAGCGAGTGATTACTTAAAAAAGTACAAATATCTGTTCCTAGAAAAAACTAGAGAGTCTACTCGATAAAAATGACAATTACTAGAAAAACAAGCAAAGAATCCAGAAACAGTTGCTGAAATTCGCATTTTGTATGTATATTATACCACACTTCTATAGCATTTTAGAGAATGACCTGGCAATGAGAAATATTTATCTCCAATCCAGGACGGCATTTGATAATTATATAAAGACACTCCACATTAGCAGTTCCCAAAGTGAATATCACCATATCGTGACAAAGTAGTAGCAATATACTGAGTAATTTTACCTGAGAGTAAGTTGCAGGCATCAATCCTAAGACAATCAAAGCATTCCTGACTGTCTTTTCCAAAGCAGCAATTGATCCTATTCTATTTGTTTGCTTCTTTCCCTGCATTGTGAATTACTTAAAAATAGAAATTGGGAAATCCAAGAATAACAGTTGTTGCAATCAGGAAGGAAATAAAGCCCACAATTCCTGGAGCACAAGACAGAAGCATTTGAAGCATTAGAAGCAAATATCATAAACATAATACCTTTCGAGTATGTAACAAATCATTGATGACCTTCAATGGATCAGATAGAGCAGCCAAAACAACAGGAGTGTGAAGATCATCTGACATAGAGGCTGAGAACAAACTATTGAACTTATCGATGCAATTCATTATATCTGGGGGGAGAGAAACCCTCTCAATTGCCTCATCATGCTGGCTTGCAACATTTGCACAATCTTGTAATGTCTGCAAAAAATAATAAGATGAAACAAAAGGAATTGGCAAGGAAAGGGACAGGGAAGAAAAATTACCACTATCTTTTCCTCTCAACCATTTCCTTTACTTATTTAATTATTTATTGCTGGGTGTTGGAATAACTGTCATCCAAACGTAATATGGAAAGACAACATTTATGGTACCTGAAAGATGTAAAAAGTACGCTCAGAAGCACTTTCAAGCTGCACATCGGAGTAGTTGATTGGAGATCGATAGTGGGTACTCAACAAGAAAAGTTTCAAAGCCAATGGATGGTAAAGATCTATAACCTGAGAAAATTTATACGTAGAACCATGTTATTATGGAAACTGATTCAAATGCAAACTATAGCAAAGAAATCAACAATGTATTCTTTACCTGCCTGATTGTGAAGAAGTTTCCAAGGGATTTGGACATTTTCTCTGAGTCAACAGTGACAAAGCCATTATGCACCCAATAACTAACTCTACTATCTTTGCATGCAGCACAACTTTGAGCAATCTCATTTTCGTGGTGGGGAAATACAAGATCCATCCCACCACCATGTATATCAAAAGAGTGGCCAAGATAAGCAGCACTCATGGCACTACACTCAATGTGCCATCCTGGTCTTCCACGTCCCCATGGACTATTCCAGAAAGGTTCGCCTTCCTTTGCAGCCTACAAATGCAGAGAGAAATTCATGAATCCAATTCAATAAACAGTTTGTCGATGAACATATAATCATCGGCACATAGTACAATGTTCAACTATTTTTCTTTGGATGAGATAGCACTAGATTATGATTGTAGTCACCATAGCATTTTTTTATCTACAAATCCAAAGTTGGCAGAACATATAACAAATGTTCATGATGCAAAAGAGCTTAAAGTATATCGAAGAAATAAAAGAGAAAAAAATTAGTCAACCATAAGTCTTAATTTGGTGGGATTAGGATTGGGAATTGAGTTAATAACAAAAGATAAGAGCTGAAATTTAAATTATGATAGGATTCCTTATTAGACAGGAAATAGCAAAATTATGATATTTTATTGATACACTAGTTGTATAGGACTTAAGATTTAAATTAGAAACCCTTTTCCTAATAGAATAAGGATTCTAAAACTCTATATATTTGTGTATTCAACTCATCATCAATAAGAAGTAATCTGGAATTTTTCTATAAACTTGAGTTTTCAACTAGAAGCCTTCTTTTGAGAGCAATTCTTAGATCCTAAGAGTGATTTTTAGTTTCTTAGTATCCATTATTTGTATTCTTCACTAAATTCCAACAACCCTAACCCAATTTCCAGCCCTCTTAAACCTACATTCTAGCCATCTCAAACCTATGTTCTAGCCATATTAAACCTGAAATCTTAAACCTAAATTTCTAGCAACCAAAACTCAAAATTCTAGCCATACAAAATCTGAAAATTCTACATTTTTAGTCTAAATCCAACCTTGAAACTTGATATTCCAACAACCTAATATCAACCACAACAACAACTCCAATGCACAAGGCTCCCCGCTTTGTGAGGGTTGAGAGAGGGATATCAATTGTACGTAACCTTCCCTCTGCATTTTACAAAGATACTACTTCCGTGACTCGAACTCATAGCCTTTTTGTCACAAAGGAGTAACTTTACTAGTTACTCAAAGGCCCGCCTCAGCAACCTAATATCAACCATATTTCTAAATTTGTGAGTTTTAGTTACTCGTTAATAATTCTTCTATTTGTCCTACATCAGTTTAGTATGAGAATCTAAAACAATCAATTTGTAACGATCTGCATCAAGGCATGCCTTGATATGTGTTTATAAATATGTGAGAAAAGATGTGTTTAAATTGTAGGCATTTGTCCTCCCATGTGCATTGTCATCATTGATATGTCAGCACAAAGAACGTAAGCTTAATGTTCGACAATTGGAAGACCATCAAAATTGACCACTTTGTTTCATGCTTCCTGATAAACCATGACCATGCACCATAATCAAGCCTTTGAGGAAATTGCATAAAGGGAAGCTCGGAATGTGCGTTATTCATATGTCAAACCACATTGGCCATAGGAAATCTAGGCTCTTATAATTTACTCTATTGCCAACAAAAACAATAGTCAAAATGGCACATAATCCAACCCTAGGTTCTGCCATATAGCTTTTAAAGTGCCAAATCATGAAATCTAGCTTTTAAAGATGACAATGCAGATCATATGTTTAAAATTGTGGAGAGCCTACTACCCAATAGCTTAGATTGCCCATGCCATTAGTTTGGCATTCAACGTGAATCCGGCTTTATGCAGTTTTCTTGGGGGATTAAGTTATTTATAGGACATGGAAATAGTTGACTTTGACACGGAAGTATGGGACTATGTGTCACTTTGGGGTTTTTCAACAAACATATATAGAGCTTAAATTTTTCTGTTGGCAGATGTTGGAAGATATAGAGGCATGAGTGCTTGTGTCAGTGCGCCAAGGTTTATGCAAAGAACACAATAATTTTGCCTAGTTGACATCATCACCATATGATGAGATGATAAGGGGAATAAACATTAGAAAGCATGTAAGCAGTATTGATGTAATGTAGTTTATAGGTTGGTGTTATCACAAACTACTATGTAAGCCTACATATTATATCTGGTCTTACCTTCCACAATGCAAAATCAGCAGGATTCTTCTTTCTCGAGTCTACCGCAACTCGCTCACCAGCTCGATTATCTTCCAACTTCCTACCAGATAGTTTTCCATATTCCATGGATTTGTCTACAGAGAAGTAGATATCCTCATCAACTGTGTAGGCATATCCATTGTCAAGAATCTGCTTACCACATAACATGAAATGAGAACTTGGAATATACATAATTGCATTCAGAACATCACCATGGATGCATGCTTAGATCAAATTGCATTACATTCCAAGATTATAGTCCTTCAAAAAATGCAAAAATATCAAATACATATTTCAAATTCAATTATCATCACCCAATTTATCAAAAAATACCTGCTTAATCATGTCAATTATTTGGGGCATGTGAGCAGAAACCCGTGGTTCAAAAGACGGGGGCAGGCAATGAAGAGAGGCCATGTCATGCTGAAATTCTTCACAGAAGCGTCTGCTCAAATTGATTGGGTCTTCTCCCAAATCATTGGCTCGAGCAATTATCTACAGTATTTGGAAAATTGCAACTCAGCTATCCTGTAATGCCAAATATGAAAGAAAATGTAGTTGGAACCCAACTCTTCAAACGGCGTAACACTAAATGCTTTAATGTGATTGCGACTTTGTGTATCTATATGCATTCCAATCTCAAGGAAAGCAACAAAACAACGCAAGGCTAATTTTTTGTTTTTAAAAAACCAAACACACAAGCATAAAAATATGACTAACCTTGTCATCAACATCGGTAAAATTTCGAACATAACACACTTCATATCCCAAATGATTCAGATATCTGAGAAAATGCTCCAACTTCAGAAAGAAAAAAAAAAGGACCATTGAAAACCAATTGAAACCCATAATTACAAATGGCAGCAGTGATACCTGTAGAGAACATCGAAGGTGACATAAACGCGAGCATGTCCAATATGGCTAAGGTCATAAGCGGTCACGCCACAAACGTACATGCCAACTTTACCCTCGACATTGGGAGTAAACAACTCTTTGCTTCTACTCATTGTGTTGTGGAGGCAGAGGTCCGACGAGGTCACGGAACCTTTGCCACCGTGGTGTGCTAAAGAAGTGAGTAGCCTTCTCTTGCGGCAAACGGATAGGAAGGAGGAAGAGGATTGGGTCCTCAGGAGTCGAGAGGAGGAGGAGCGTAGGATTGGGATAGGGATAGTAGAGAAGCTGATTGAGATAAGAGAGACTCTCCACCACTTCAACACACTTCCCATTTCACCTTTGTATTCTTTCCACTCTCTCCGATGTTTTCTTCATCTTGCTAATCATCCCTTTCTTTTCCACATCTATATATTAAAATATAATTAAATAACATAAAAGAAACGAATTAAATAATTTTTAAAAAATCTCTTAATTTTTAAAATTTGAATACTTTTTGTAAATCTCTTTATTTTAAAAATTTTTTAAAAATATTATTGTAATCTTAAATTTTTATAAACTTACTCTTAAATTTTTATTAAAAAATAACAACAAAACACTTGCAACATAAATAGAATATGTAAATCAATCAAATATTGTTGATATAGCAACTCAACTAACTTCTTAAACCTTATTCAATTAATTAAACTCAACTATAACAAATTCTTAGTTTGAATTGAGCTTAAGAGTTAGGTTAAGTCATCACGTCAACAACACTTAAATAATTTATGTATAATATTCATGTCATTTTTGTTTGTAATAGTAATTGATGAGCTCACTAAAAATATCCAAGCGGATGTACCTTAGTATATGTTGTTTATTGAAGATATTGTTTTAGTGGATAAGAAAAAAAAGGGAGGAGGAGTCAATATCAAGCTTGAACTTTGGAAGGATACGTTAGAGTCGAAGGACTTTAGATTGAATAGGATTAAGATTGAGTATGTGAATTTTAACTTTTTGGAGCATAGGGTGGTTACTAATGTGAAGGTAAAGATTAGTTAAGAAGTTATATAACAAAATGAGTGTTTTAAATATCTAAGAACTATTATCCATAACAACGAAGAGATTGATGAAGACATAGTTTACCAGACTAGATCAAGGTGATTTAAATAGAGCAGTGCAATAGGAGTTTTATGTGACAAGAAGGTATAATTTAAGTTTAAAAGTAAATTCTATCGTTTAGTGATTAGGCTAACTATGCTCTATGGGACGGAGTGCTAGCCCATGAAACAAGTGCATAGTCGTAAGATATTGGTGACGGAGATGAGGATGTTATATTGGATATGAAACCTTGTTAGAAGAGATAAGGTTAGGAATATAATGATAAGAGATAAATTAAAGGTAGTTAATATTATTGACAAATTAAGAAAGAAAAAGCTTAATTAGTTTGGATATGTTAAGAGGAGATACCCAGACGCTTTAGTGAGAGATGTGAGAAGATCATATTTAGAGACTATAAAAGAAAACATAGAGGCCTAAAAAGAATTAGGGGAGGTAATCAAGAATGATATGACAATGTTAGAATTTACCGAAGACATGATCCGCAATATAAAAATTTGACGTACTAGGATACAAATAAAGGATCTCTCATAAAGAGATCCTTGTAATTCTTGTAAGTCTTTTAACTTTTTCCTCTATAGTCAGCCTAAACTTATAAATAGATAGTACTTACCTCTTAGGGATTTAGTCTGAGCCTTTTTTAGTAGTTGTTGCTATTATTGTTGTTATTGTTGTTGTTGTTATTATTATTATTATTATTTGTTGTTATTATTATTATTGTTATTGTTGTTATTATAGATCATTTAAAAACAATCTCTCTACTAGTTAGAAGTAAGGCTGCGTATTATTGGATTTCTTTATAACCCGCTTGTCAGCGGTATTTTTATTAGGTTGTTGTTATTATTGTTGTATAATATTCATGTCAAATGTGTTTGCCATTATTTGTATAGAATTCTAAAAAATCATTTTTCTAAAAAATTAAAAGTCAAAGAATTTTTTAAAGAATTTTAAAGATTATGAGATTTTTAAAATTTTATTTAAACTATAAAGGAGCTCGTGTCTTTTTTAATCAAATAATTACATAAAGTAGAAATTTTTTTCACAAATTGTCTAAAATTCCAATAGTTAATAATAAACTCTTAAATAATTAATGGTACATCATCAAATATAATTTAAAAATTAAAGATAATTTTGAATTTTGGATATTAAAGATCCACTACATTAATGATAAGAACATAGTATACATGACTATTTTTTTCTTTTGAAAGATGAAAACCTTTTTTCCTTAACCTCTCTTTACAACTCTATACCCCAGAGATGGTTTATCTTCATCTTGCCCTCTCTCAACACTTTGACAACCTTATTCAACTACATTCTAGTTTTGCGCTCGTCCTTCTCTGCTTTAACCCAGAAAGTTCTATATTTACCTCCTCCTAATTGCTTGTAGGTCCCCTTTTTTTTTCCTCTGCACTCTTGCCTTTGACTAGTTACTTTTTTGGTAACAACTTTTTGAAAATTTCTTTACAGCTTTGAACACTTATCCTCACCCAATTATGAACATTATGTAGACCCCTGAAGCTCTAGCCTTTTATGTAGAATCACCAATCGAATTTCCCTTGCTACACTCCCATAACCATGCTCTTGACTGTAACTCTAAGCCAGCTGAGATGGGCTCTTCTTCCTTCTCTAAGGCTAAGAAAAGTTGGAAGTCGGTGATTGCTGTGGATGAAGGCTTAACACCTCATTACTCCTCGGCCCCCTCCCTAAAGAAGAAATGGGCAGAGTCATTGTCTCTCATGGTTTGGAAGTTCCTATTAAGGAGCAAGAACTTGGGAAGCTTCTCTGGTGGGTTTCTTTTTGGAGAGGAGACCCTATTTTCAATGTTGTAAAATGGACAAACAATGTCTATGAAAACAAAGGTTTGGTATAAGTCTTACTAGCTGATTAAAACTTAGCTCTCTTTACCTTACCTTTAAATCTCAGGCTTTTAAAGTCTTGGAAGAAGGCCCCTAGCATGTGATGAATCTCCCACTGTTTCTTTAAAGCTGGCAACTGGGGTTCCATGCTAAAGAAAAAAAAACACCAGTCAATTTCTTTGTGAATTAACCTATACAATGTCCCTTTGGAATAGTGGACTATAAAGGGACAAAGTGTGATTGCAAGCTACTTGGGGAAACCTTTATGTATAGATGAAAATACAACAAAAAAGAAGAAGACTAGGTTATGCTCGTATATGTATTAATATCGATATCTCCAAGAATTTACGAGATCAAATACCTGTTATGAGATTAGGATTGAATGGGACAGTATATGAAAACAGTAGAGCAGAGGAATACCATTGGAAACCTTCATTGAAACCACAGGATAAGAGGTGGATTTCAATTGGGAAAATATTTTTAAAAAAGGGAATTATATGGAATTGATAGGACTAGAGTTGGAGGATAAAAAGTAAATGAAGAGATTAACCTAAGCTATAAAGTAACAAAAGAGGTTTCAACTCTATCTAATTCAAATGAGCCACTTCATGTTGGAACCCATTACCGAAAATCCAACCTCTTAATCCGAAACCCTCATACTTAGACATGATTCGGGTCCCAACCGGAAAACGAGACGAAAGACTCGGAACCGAAGCGAAACGAATCGAACCAGATAACCAAGTACGGAAACAAAACGAAAACGGAAGCAAAAGCGAATCAAACTGAAAGGCAGAAGGCGGAAGCAAAGCAAACAAATGGAAATACAACTCAACCAAGTCAA
>JANIHZ010000008.1:24164466-24179851 GCA_027478365.1 Erythroxylum rufum
ATATATTATTAACAAATCATAATGTTAATACATGAATCACAAATGTTCATTGGCCTAGGGCACACTACTAACAAAACTAACATTCCAAATCACCAAAATAATCAAATTCATAATGAATGGTCTCCAATAGTATGCTTTTAAAGAAAAATAAATTTTCAAGAATTGCTTCTTAATAATAAAGTTAAGAAAACTTTGATAAGTTTGAGTATGATATATATTCATACTCCTATTATCCCTTCCCACACTTAAAATAAATATTTTCCTTAATGTTTCAAACATGCAATAACAATAAAATAATAAAAAGGAAAAGGAAATACAATAAAGGAATTGAACTTTCCTAAGTTGAAATAGATGATCCAAGTCTAGATGAAATTCCATTTCCATTGATTTTCCATAAAAGTGTTGATTTTAATATAATAGAGTTGGCGAAATGTAAGTCAAAAGGAAGAAGACTACCATAACGTGTATATATATATTTGTATATATATCATCAAAAGCATTAACACAAATTAAAAATATAAGTATAGAAGATAGACCAATCATTCCTATAAAAGAGGTAGATGTATCGATGGTGGTATATAAGGGACTATTGCCTACTGGTCCTCTAGATTATTAAAAGAAATTACCTCTATGAGGCTCCTAATAAAAGACTCATTAGCTACTGTCTATGTATCATTATGATCACCCATCTCTCTATATACTACAAGAATAGTTGTCTCCTCTCATAATGATGCGACAGTCTCCTTCAGCTCTCTATAATCTTCATCCTCAACATCCTCCCCTCTAACTGATTTCTTAGCATGCTCCTTTAGCATCACTCAATTTTCCTCGAGCTTTGTGAGCTAAAGCTCTATCTCTTTATAAGTAGCAGACTTATTTGGTTGCATTGCTAAAAGGTAAGATTTCCACTCCTAAATGTTGCATAACCATCATTATGATGTCACCCAGCTAGTGCATGTAATCTTATAGTTATGTGTGGATGGCTAAGTTTCTAGTGTAGATGATGGTAGTAGAGGTAGAGTCAGTGCTTACTCTATACCCACAGTCTGGTCGTCTTAGATTGGAGCTCCCTTTGTAGCTCACGGTGGTCCATCTATAAGTGTGAAATACTGTCCTCGATTGTCTCTTCAGAGCTCTACCATCTACATGACTAGTAATATCTCCATTGTGATGGGTATGGGAGTGGTGGCTACTATCAGGTCTAGGCCATCAACTATTACATCTAGGCCTCTTACTAGTTATATGATGACTGAGTCGCTACTGATAATGCTAAAGTTAGCCTGGTTTAGGTAGTCATAGACTAATGGGATGAAAATGATTCCAAAGTGTTTCCCTTCATCCACATATAAAATAAATGACGAAAAGATTGCTCCTGCTCACCACTTCTGTGTTCTCCATTCTCGTGCAAAGTGAATGCATTGAAAGCTTGTCATGGATTGCATTATTAAAAATTTGAATCCTGATGCTTTAATTTTGTGGGGTGATAAGGATACATAATGGCCTTCAATCACCAGTAGTTTTGTGAATCTATGTTTAACTAGTCCTAATTTAGAAAGATCCTACTAGGCGTTAAGGTCTTTGCATGCTTTGTATTATGGAAACTAATATAGACCACAAATTGATTATAACTGATGTTGTGATCTACACCTCCAGCCTAAACTTGAGGACATAGGTATCCTCTCATGACAGCTTGGTATCCTTTATCTCCATCATATATATGAACTCAGGAGTTATCTTCTAATAGACCAACTCTCAAATATTAAACAAATCAAATCACCCATTAAAAGAAATGATCTCATGCACGACGTCATTAAGATCTATCTCCCTCAGTATGTCCCAATCTTTGTGCATAGGTACCTCAATCTATTGAATCTAGAAGGTCTAGTTCTTTTTCTATTGTATCTTTATTTTAAAATGCAGTAACGGATGATTTGACTACTCTTGTGGCTCAGACGACACCTGTGGCTCAATTAGAGTGATAGGTTTTCGTGCTTATAATAGCTTCAGTTGCCTCCTCAAAGCATATGTCCTTAGAGTAGTTGTGCATGTTGATGTGAAAACATCTACTTTAGCCCTCTTATATAGTAGTGATGTTATAGGTCTCCAAGTGGTCTCAATAGGCTCGACATCCTTGCTATAATAGGATTTCTAAAGAAAAACATCAATAAGTATTCAAAAACAATAATTGACATCACAATTGTATAAGTGCAGAGTATAATGAATAAAACATGAAACAAAGTAATCATTCACTACAGTCATCTATTCCATATGGAGGGAAAGGAACAAGAAAATCTATAAAGAAGTTGAAGAAGATACGCATTAGCTAGCATATCAGATTGTAAATTGGGTTTGAATGGTTTTTATTGCCAACTATAAACAAAATTCATTTAGTCAAGTAATGAGAAGAAATTGGTTGCTGTAATATTTTTTTGTGGTTGCTATTTTGTTGTATATGTTCCTAATGTGGTTTTGTAGTTGGATCATATGACTCATTGTAATGGTGTATAGTAGCATTTGTTAGTTTAATATATTTTCATTAATCTTTTTTTAAAAAATATTTCTTTGTTTGTTTTCCAATTATTCATGCATGATGTAACCATCATTAACATCCTATAATGTTAATTTCAACTTCATAAATCCTTTATCCTAGTCTAGAAACTATGTCAACCAATTTCACAAATTGAACTCACTAAAATAGTTAAGATAATTTACACCAAGCATCTTCTACCATAATTAGCACATATAGTTCACAATTCATCTAAGTTAATTTCCTAGCACCCTAAAAATAATGCTTAATGGATATTTGATTAACCATAAGCATAAAATAGAATTAAGAACTCTAAATGATCCATATTGCATAGAAATAACTATAATAAAAGTATTGTAGTAAAAGTACCTAAATGAAGCTAAAAATTATTTGATAGAAGTGAAAATAAATGCTAGTTGCTCTAAAAGTTATTCTTAAGAAATTAAAATAAAGAAGAAAAAAAATTATGAAAGGCATTGCAGATTGATCCTAGAATAAAATCAGTATTGGTCCGAAAGTGTAACAGACGTCAAACTAGTGATTTGCACTTTAAGGATATGTGAAGTTACAAGTTTAGTCATCTTAGAACTCTTTTATGTAACTGTAGCTCATAAATACTCTTATTTGGGTTCTTTAAAGGAGACTTTAGAGGCTAGTGACAACATTATTTGTCATTAAGATTTTAGTTTAGGGTTTCTTCACATCAATAAAGGATTTGGAGTAAGATTGGAGGAGACCATGACAACTCTTCCAGTTCTTTCTTCACTTTCCTTCTTTTATGTAAAAATCGCCTTATTTTAGTTTTTTCCATTAATTTTAGTAGCTAAACCCTATTTAGGGTTAGGGATGTAGATTATGATGGATTCTTAAATTATTAATGTATTATTTGATTATTTGTTCAATTGAATTTATTCTCTTTATTTTTAATTATTGAATTTGTTATTGGTCATTATAGATTCAATATAAGGAATCGTATGAAGGAATAAAGTATGATCCATGTACTTGGAGAATATAGACCTTAGATCTAAAGAACAAAAATATCCTAGCCTACTATAATAATAGAAAAGATTAAATAAACTTGATGAATTTGGTTTAGATTACGCATTGAAAGATGGTAGTTACCTATTTGAATTTCAAATAAGTGATCCCCAAAATCCTAATATTTTATTATCTTAATTTATCTTTGTTGTTTTAATTGCTTTATAGTAGTTAGTTTAATATTTTAAGTATTTTTATTTTATTTATTTGGCTAGGATTAATAGACATAGTAATATAGTCCCTATGGGATTAATGCTCTGGAATACTCCAGTTTTATAAACTTGCTACAATCAATTATATACACCTAAAGATAGATTCAACAAATTAGAAATATCATTGTATTTTATAGAAAATCTTTCTCACCTAAAGGATAATAATACATAATTATTATAAAACCTTATATGTAAAAAAAATAAGATTTTAAATGGTACAAATATACTTTCCAAACAAAAGTAATGTTAAATAAAGATTTCTTACTCTTCTAAGAGAAAAAGTTAGAAATAAAATTAGGAAAAATCACAATGATTAAGTGCCTTACAATATATCAATGTTTGGAGAATTAATTAGTTATACCCAAAAATAAGGCATAAAATTATGTTAGATATGAATTTATAGAAGCAACTAAAATGTGAAATGTTTATAACTAAAAATAATTAGGATCATTTTCAACAAATTAATGTCTCTTACAACATAAAACTTGTAAGGGTTGTAGTAAAACTTCAAAAAGTATATTAACAAAAATAAAAACAAATATCCTAGATGGAAAAGAAGGAAATGATATAAATGATTTAGAGAAAAAACCAAAATTATAAACAAAATAATAATAAAAATTACCACCTTGTCCTATTTCAAGAAACATAACTTGCTATAAATATGAAAAGAAGGGTCATACTGCTAAATGTTATATGTTTTGAACTAAGGGAGTTTCCAATTCCTATTTTGATGATAACAACAAACAATTACTAGTAGTGATTTACTTTTTATGCCATAAAAAAGGGCAATGTGAAAGCTATTTAAAATCATGTAATACTAAAGTCAAAAGACACCTTATAAAGACTACAAATAAAATTGAGAAATCAAAATTTCATAACTTCATATCCATTTAAGTGAAGGATTAAATCAAGAAGATTAAGTCATGAAAAGTATACCAATACTATTCTAATTCTTGTTATACCTCCTAATTAGAGTCATCATGCATGACAAACTCAGAGTACTATATGTTAATGCACTATTATTTTGTTAGTGCATTGGTTAATATATTATATACCATGCGTTTGATTTAATAGTGATTGATATATTGGTCAAACCAATATGGCTATTTGGTCATGTGCCAAAATAGTCGACAATGTCATTGTTACTAGTTATTATAACAACTAGTTTTTGTATCTAATAATATTTTTAAACTAATATGACTATAAATTCTAAAGTATTCATTTTTTGAATGCTTTTATGACAATTGGGTGTTATAAGAACACAATTAAAAGTTTTAACACATTTATACATTCATTTCAATGTGATTGTAAGCCTTAAAGTATTGAAGTGAGCAAGCAATACCAAGGATTATTCAAGATGTAAAGGCCATTTAGGATATGGTCTCTTACCTTTGATTGATTTAAAAAGAATTGTAGTTATTGTTCACCTTCAAGAAAGATTGTAATAGGGTTACTCTTTACTTGGATAAACATAGATTGTTGTAAGAAGGTTTCTCTTCAACTAATTAAAGGAAGAGTTTAGTGAAATCCTAAATGATAAATGAGTCTTGAGGAATGGATGTAGGTAAAGTTTGTTTGTTAAATCACTATAAAATTAGTTTCTAGCCTCCCTTCCTCACTCTCTTTACCTTACTTTTGTTTGTTTGATTGCACTTAATGTTATTGTCATTCCATACTATCATTCTATTTCAACTTGATTAAGTCACATTTTTAAGTAGCAAAAGGATTTTTAACTTCATCAGCACTTAATTTACTTCTCTCTTGAGTGTCATTAAGGAACAACAATAGGATTAATAAAAAAGAACTTCAATTAGAATAGATATTATCATACATAATACAAGTTTTAATGATATAAGATAGTAAAAGTTTTGAAGGGCATTTAAATAATGAGTCCAATAATGATGACTTATTATTAGAAGAAACTAGTATTTCCAGATAATGATTGGCGAAGAAAAAAAAAGATAAACAAATTTATGTATTAACAAAAGATCAAAAAATTCACTTAAAAGTTATAAACAACATCCAAAGATCCCAATTACCAAAAGGTCAGTTTATTAAATTACAACAATCTTTTGAAAACCTTAGCTAAATCTTGTAAAATTCCTCCTCTTCTTACTTACACCCTATCAAATATCCTTAATAAAGCTTAGAAAACAAAAAATTCGCAAATAACCCCTTTTAGTCTTTATCAACAAATTACTATGATTAAATAAGAATTAAACCTTTTAAAAATAAAAAGAAGATAATGAAACAATCTAATAATTACTCTAAAACCAAAGAAAAAACTCAAATGAAGAAGTTAATTATAACCTTAATCTAAACGGTAGTGAAATTTAGTCAAAAGATTTCTTATTTATCTTAAATCAATAACCCCACAAAAATATTCGATCAGAATTATGTTTAAAATAGATGAATATTTTATAATTAATACCATTATCTTATTTGATACAAAAACACATTTAAATTTTATTAAAAAATGGTTCATTCCTATAAAATTATTACTAAAAGTAAGAAGAGATCAAAAGCTGCTAGAAATTTGAAATAAAAAAGAAATACAACTAATGCTGACATAAATTCCAGCGAACTTAGGATAAAAACATCATTTTTATAGTTGAAAACAATCATCATATAATAATTTCAGGAACGCCCTTTACAAACCTTGCAGCAAGTATTTTGGTTGTTACAACTAGTAAAGATAACCAGTTGCACTACTCACATATTAAAAATGACATTATTAAGTTCTAAAAAAAACGGAAGAGAAGGAAAAATACAATTTCTATACTCCTTTCTTTTCAAACCAGATCTTTTGATTAAAAGCCTTTGGCTTTGTTTTACAGAATCATCACCAATATATTTCCACGCTTACACTTGCAATGGTGGGTGGATGACGAGATGAACCCCATATACATGTTCTAAAAACGAATACCCAGTCAAGATGCTGAGAGAGGGCCAAAAGAATCAGAATTAAAGAAGTCCGGGTTTTTCACCGCTTGCTATAGCCCTAACTTTCTGGAGAACCAATCTGATAGGTTAGCTATTACGAATCCTGCAAATACCTGCAGCCATGCATCCGTGGAATCCAAGGATTCGAAGATCAGTAGGACAAATTAAGACATCTGATAATTGTTTCTAAACCATTAGGACTGGGTAGAATACCAAAGTTCTTGAATAAAGAGTATATAGATGTATGAGGTCCTCTAATTACATGTCAAAAAGCAGAGTTTACTTATGAAAATGCCATCACCTGAGCAGAACCGAGAATGTATATTGCAGAATAATGCCGGCCATGAATCACCATATCAGCTACCATAGCAAGAGGGATGGTGAGTGACATGCCTAAAGTGGCAACCAATGGAGTCGTCCATACGACACATAATGCCCTAGGAAGATATGAGATTTTAGGGCATGGTTAGTACGGTTATTGCATCTAACGCAATAACATCAAAAGGTTCTTTTAATTTACCAAAAGTAATCTGAGAGGACGCTTCCAACAAAGCCATTTGCAAGAACGACTTCATCCATTTTGGCCGAGTGTGGAATTGCAAACTTAGGTTCAATTCCCAAAGCTGTCAATGGCAAAACTAAAAGGGAAGGGAAAAAGAGGATTTAGATTGGCAAGCAGACATGTAAGACAAACCAACCTCAGGCATTAGTAAGCAAATAGTAGCGATTAGAATGAAACAGTTTGATTGCTTGCCAAAGGGGGACCACGGTGAAAAGAAAGGAAAAGAAAATCAATTAAGTCCATGTTCAACACTTCAACACATTTGGAATATGAGATTTAGAGGTCTAAAGCCCTAGCCACGAGTCAAACCCCACGACCATATCTTTGTTTTGTACATAATAGTTATCCAGTCAAAGAAATAGGAGTAAGATGAAACGCTTTCCCTTCAGCCTCTGAATGACTAGTTTGTTCTAGAGAACTATACTCCTACAACTCTACGAATCTAAAATAACATTTTCAGACAATAAATTAAACCATATGGAGCACTTACCCACCCACCACAAGGCTACAAGGGTAAACAATCCAATATATCCAAACAACTTTTGAACATCGGCCCTCTCCCCTTCTTCACCTGTAAGCTTTTTTAGCAGGACTGCAGCAACAATTCTATGTTGAGTTATCAGAATAATACAAGAACATCCCAAACTACCAAAAGAAGGGAATAACTTCATCATGAATGAATTGACAGTAAGACTGCCCGAACCTGTAAATAGCCCATATGACATGGCTGACAGAAGGCCAAAAAGGTCTCCAACAAGAGACCGTTTCCCATTTCTGAACACAGATATGAAACACCAAACTCAAATTTAAAAAGAATCCAAGCTATCATGATGAAGAATACAACAGAAGCCATGGCCACCATACAAATAAATTGCTTGAAGAAAGAATTCATATGACAATGTCTGAAAACATTGACTGAACATTAAAAGTTCAAAAGAATTTTCAAAAAAAGATGCTGCATAAGATGCAAAAAAAAATGCACGGGAATGGGTTTCTTCGCCTTGAGCACTGCAAAGAAGTCAGATCAAAATCCTTTCTCACGAGATGGGCCAATGGTTTGTAGAGACCCATCAATTGGCGTTTATGTAGTGACTTGTTTCAATTCATACAGAACTAATTGACTAGGAAATAAAAAGTCAATATTGGGTAATATACTTACATTGAAGGGTTTAGTTGTGAATCGTCTGTTGCCCATGTTTTACCCATGGTAGTCAGGACAACACCAAACATGCTCACAAGGACAGCTATTATTTTTGCAGCATTTAGAGAATCTTGGCCCAGTAATCGACCAATAAAAAGTGTAAAAAGTCCTGAAGTTGATGACAATACTGTTGTGCTTGCAACACTTGTACGTGCAAGTGCAGCATTTGATAAATACTGCACAATACCAAAATCATAAACCAATTACTCTTAAAATTACAATAAACTTATCCAATTACATTTAGCAAATAGCATATATGATCTCTAGAAGTCAATCTAATCTTAAAAGAGGAATATATCTCAGATATTGTTATAAATAAACTTATTTTGGCAATGAATGCCTCTTCAAAAGAAGAAAAAGAAGAACTCATGTTCCCAGCACACTCAGCAACTCCTGAGAACAAGTAAATGTATTCTTAAATATCCATACCACAGTATTGAAATAAACTTCAAAGTTCAGAAAAAAGTCTGATTGACAAAGATACCTATACACACCAAAATCTTCATGCATGAAATTATCAACTGGTCAAGGATCTTAATGTGGTGGCGTACTAGCTAAATTTGATTTAACGCTCACAAATATAAAAACATGCAGAAGGACATCTAAGGAAGTGTTAAATGTCCTCTAAAATCTCAGTTCAACCAGACATTCCAAGGTAGAGCATGTTAAGGATTACAAGCATGAAAATGAATCTCAAATGCGTGCCACTGCCAAATTCATAAAAGCCTAAAAACCCTCTAGTGTTTGTCAAGATAATAATGAATAGAAAAGGTTAAAAACAGTTGCAGCTTCTAAAGACAGCACCTTAATGATGCAGCTTCATAAAAGTTGAAAAAGGAAAGATGCTTCACTTTTCTGATTAACTTATTATGGCTTTCAATATTGTTGGTATTTTATAAATGGATAAATAATAGCATCATAAAGTGCTATAGATATAAACACCAACAAGATAATCCAGAATAAATTACCTCTGTTACAAACCAAACAGGGGCAATATAAAAGCCATATCTCGCAATTTCTTTGTTGCTGAGCTCTTTCTCATGCTTCAAAACATTTAAATCTTCTTTGTGTTTTGGAACCAATGACTCTTCTTCTTCAGTCAAAAAGTTTGCTTCACTGTCCTTTTTAGTAAAAGTTCCCTGAAGTTCCATTTCAAAGAGTTTCCGACTCAGAGGAGAGTTAAATCCATCAGAAGACTCGTTGATGTTTTCTGTGACTTTACCACTTTTTAAAGATTGCCGATTAAGTAGAGTGCATAGCCAATCTTTAAGGAATGCTATTGGGAGGTAAACTACCATAAGAGAAGCTCCAAGATATGTTACAGCAAAAGGCTGCTTATAGTCTGTGAAGATATCCTGCAACAAAGCGTGTAGGGACCATGTAATTTGGTGGAGAAGTAAACGGTAAGCAATGCAACTTGAAGACGGAGATAGCAGATAAATAATACAACGTGATGATAAGTGCTTGATCATAATTTCATTTTTTGACATAGTTACTCCCTTGCCTTTACTTTTTACCCTATTTCTTTTGGAAGGCAAATAAGGTTTCAATAATTAACAAGAATAAGGAGAAGAAAAAGCCCTCATCTAGAAGACGCACCACACCTGATGTGCTGCAGCCCAGTTCTTTTCACGACTAATCCAATTCTTAGGATAAAAAGTATTACGTACCGAAATCATGACATAAAACTGCTTTTATAGAAATTTATAGCAAGAACTTAACAACATGAAACTACTGATCGTAGCCAATGGATGGGACTTAAATCCAAAATCAAGAATGCGTAAAATACAGGCGCAGCAGGAACTGATGCAAATACAATAAGCTAGTTACTCGCAACTCAAATCTATAGGGTACAATTGAAAAATAAGAAAAACATACCTGGGTGACTTCTGCAGACAAGACCCATATAACAACAACAGTAAGCATCAAAAGCAAACCAGCCCTGTATCTCCAACTCATGGCGAACTAATCAAGAAACCCAGTTAGGCAGATTACGTGAATTCTCTCAGATCTTAGCTCAAGCCCAGACTTTTGGGTTGTTAATTACTTGAATGATATTATGGCGAGATCTCGAAAGCTTGTGCTTCAAGGCTCAAGACCCTCGACTCGATCGCAAACCAGCAAACGAATAGAAGGTTGATTCTCTTGGCGGTGAGCACGGAAGGATCTTTGCAAACGAAACGAGACAAGAATGCAAGCCAAGAGACCCTATAGTTAACGCTGAATGTATTCGAAGATGAAATTTCGGTTGTTATGTTAAGGAGTCTCTTTCTCTTACATACTCTCTCTTACGTGTCTTAAATGTTAGCTTTTTCACCAACTAACAATATACTTGTCATTTACTCGTATAATATATTTTATTAAGTATATATATACTGACTAATGAAATCGACAAATACAAAATTTTATACCACTGTCTGTTTTATGAACACCTGCGATTTGCACCGTACTTTTGTTGTCACAGTCGTTTCAAAATTTTTGTTTTTCTTATTTTTTGTTCATAAAAACAAAGCGAACACGTTTTTAAACTTACGAAGCAACCACTTTTTCATTTCACTGTTCGTTTCATCAATAATGTGATTTCTTTATTATACTCTTGTCACGAGTGTGACTTAAATTGTCACAACTATAACTCATGTCATCTATTTTTTTCCTTCCATCTCACCGTTCGTTTCATCAATAACTTGATTTCTTTACTATACTCTTGTCACGACTGTGACTTAAATTGTCACAACTATTACTCATGTCATCCATGTTTGGTCATTATAAGCAGCTCGTCTCAAGGAAAAAATTAACCTCATGTTTAATGGAGATTGTGTAAGTCACTATTCCCTTCTTCTTCTTTGGTTTTTAATCCATTTCATCTGCATATTGCGGAATTAATTAGTATAAGATATCTTCCTTTTTTCTTAAAAGATTCAGATAGCTTCTTTTTGCGAAGATATGAGTAATCACATTATGCCTGAATGACACTTCCAAATAAGTAGCACCGACAATAGGATTGTGTTGCATGTAGCTTTGTGTGCTCCAAGGGATACAGCCATAAGAGTGATGGGAAGAATGTTGTGCTAAAGATTTTGGAATGCTTTGGACAAGATCAAAGACTTCTCAAAGAGGGTCCGAAATGATTATTGGGTAATTACAACTTTGAATTTTGTTTTCATGCCTAAATCTCCTATTTTGTGGTAACAACCAAATGCTGCTAGGTTGGAGCTACAGGAAAACCACTGGCTGATGTGGTATCAGTTGGTATTGACAAAAGCTTCTTTGGTCATCTTTTTTTTGCATCCTGCTCTTCAAGCAGTTTTTTTATTAGATTTTTTGGATCTTAAATTTATTGTCACAAAAGCTTATATATAGATTAACTTTTCTGTTTTTTCTCAACTTGTAGATCCGGAGGCTAATAAACACGTTAAAGGATACCAGCTACGATTGTAGATACTTTTATTTTTCATCTTATCTTATTTGAGTATATGTTTCAAATATGCATAAGATTTTGTGGTGGTAAAAGTTATAATTATAACATTCTTAGTCACATCCGTGAATTGCATATTAATTATTATAATATTATTATTAAGTACTATATACTAATATTAAGTATATTAATTATTAATTATTTATTATGATTAAGTATTATATATTAATATTAAGTATATATATATATATACAATTCTTCATGAAATTAATTATTATATTATTAAGTTTTACTATTTGACGAGGAGCAGGTCTTTGCTCGTGCTGCAATGATTGGAAGTCGATTCCTAATACTTATCTGTCAACCCAAGTTATCCTTTCTTGGTCACTTTCAAGGCCTAATTGATGTATATAAAGGAAAGCTACTCCTGAGAGGTGGTGATGATGAGAAATTAGAATTCAAGAAATATGAACCTTATAATCCTATTTATGTTTAAGTGTAACACGTGCCTTTTATTTTGATGTAATTTATGAGGGTGTATCTTATTTTATGCATAGGGAAAAAGTACATGATGCAAAATTGAATATGTTTAATGACAAAGGAAGCAAGTGGAACAGGCCAACACATCTTATAGAAATAATAAGAATTATCCTAGAAAATACATTTCGCAAGCATTATAAAAAAGAACTATTAGCTACAATTAGTCTATTCTTTTCATTTGTTTTCATAGTGTAATGTTATTATTTTAGCTACAAATTATTTTTGGTGGCCAACACAATTTAGGTGAATGGGCTATGTTTTCATTTCTGTCGCATAACAAACTTGGTCAAATATAGACCATTGATCTCATTTTAATATTTTTTTATCATGAAAGTATAAAATAAAAATCCTCTTCCCACTCGTACAAAAACCTACCATAGAAGACCATGTACATCGACTCCAACTTCAACCTCTTCCTCTTCAATGCATATATATTCCTCCCCAACAGTAATTAATCCAAAGTTTATGCAAAAGGTTTGTATTGTCGATGACTCCTCCTCTCTTCTTCTTCTTCTTCAAGCTTTGTGTCTTCCTCTTTAACACTAATCAATCCTAGGTAAGAATTCAATTATCCCCAGAGATCTCATGCTTTTATACAACCCATTTTCATTTTGTAGATTAGACAAATTTTATTAACAAGTTACAGCTTAGTCTGACAATACTAAAGGCGTAAGTACATACCTGTTTCACTTCCTCTTCCTTAATTAAATCAATTTATAGTCGATCTTGATTAGCCATTACATTAAATTGTTCTTTAATTGTTTATAATTAGTAGGGTTAATTTATCATTTATTTCTTTAGTGTTCTAAAATGAACACTAAATATTAATTTTGAGTACCCCTTTTATTATCAATATATTTTGACATCTAAGAGTGGTATAATTTAATTTTAAATAGATTAGTTAAGTAGTAATAAAGCGTGCTTCGATTGATTGAGACTTAAGATAACCATGATAATGTATCTTAAATGAAAAAATGTCCTTAATATGCATAATTATATAAACAGGGCTTTAATTAATGATACGAGGACTATCGGTCGTAAACAACAATTTAATTACAAAAAACGAAAAAAATTAATGAAAGGCAAAGAAAAATTAAAGAAAATGATTCAAAAACCACTAAATCTGAAACTGATGGGCCATAGTGATTTATATAGAGACAACGTGCAACCTCTATCTTGGGCTTTGGAATTAATCCTTTATTGGAATGATTTTGTTAAAAGACTAAAGCAATAGCAGAAGTGTTCTTTTTGTCTAAATACTAATCCTTTTTATATCTATAAATTTATATTTTCTCCTTTAATTTAATTAGTGATTATCAAAAGTAAGCTAATTAAACGCAATCACAGATATATAAAAAGAGTGGTCAAAGTATGTAACTTTGAAAAGATAAGTTGTATTATACAATTCATGATGATCAAAGGAACATTCACTTATTACTTTCAACTATTGAGATGCCATTGCATTAATGGATTCCATTAACAACTAAAATGTAGTTTGTGTCTTAGAATTAATTTTAATTAATTGTGATGGAAGTTTTAAAGAAAACTATATAAATAATTAAAGACAAATTCTTGACATACAAATTCACTGTAAAAGTTGTGCCAAAATATATGGATTCCATAACTATATAACTGCCTCTACAATTCTTTTTGGTATTTTTTAAAATAAATTTATTACTATCAACATTACATATTTCTTTATTTCTTTTTGGTGTTTCTATGCCTATTTGGAATAGCCATTATATTATTTTCAACCTAAATAACATTCCCTAATTTAGTAAATGACTTATAAATGTATAGTTACATGGATAAAAGTTGGATGACTCATCAAAAATGGTCCAGTTAAAATTTAGGAGTGAAGACTTTCATGAAATTTGTAGAAGATAAAATGGGTTTAGAATGTGAAATTCATTGTCTGTACATAGATTGCTTAAATTTCAAAACCCAAAGTCAAGCCATGGTATATAATCTCTTACTAATCTAAGGCATAGATAAATTCTATACTAAATAAATTTATCATGGAGAACGTTCTGAAGCTAATAATGCCAGAAGTTTTGATATAGTTCATGACGATGGTAATAACAATAATGATAGAATTTAAGAAATTTTGGAGGATGTGGGGAATTATAAGGAGACTATGGATGATAATACTATACTTGATATTAGAATTATTAAAGATAATTTTGAGAAGTTACTAAAAGAAGCTTAAGAAGAATTATATCTAAGGTGCTCCAATTTCTTATAACTATCCTTTACTGTGAAGTTGTTGCACTTCCTTTAATAGGTGGAGTAACAAATCTTTTGACTTGTTGATTGACTTACTTAAATATGTAGTACCGATTGCCATAAAATTTCCAAGTCATACTAAGAAGCAAAAAAGATGTTAAGGGACCTCAGATTATGATATATATCAATATATTCTTGTAAGTAGGATTATGTTATCTTTAGAAAGAGTTTAAAGATCTTCAAAAATATCCAGTTTATGGTGCATCAAGGTGGCTAGAGGATGACGGAAAATGGAAAAAGATACCCTATAAATTCTTGAGACACTTCACCATTAAACTTCAACTTAAAATGTTGTTTATGTCAACAAAAATAGGTATAAATATGAGATGGAATAAAGAAAAATGCATTTATGATAATGTCATACTTCATATAGCAAATTCAAAGGCATGGAAAGAATTTGATGGGAAGTTGACATGGTTTATATAAGATTGTCGTATTGTTTGACGTGGATTAGCCTCTAATGGATTTAATCCATTTGATAATGTGATTACTTTTTACAGTATATGGTTCATAATTCTTATGCCATACAATTTAGTGTTGGACCCCGAACTTGTCTTGATGAATTTAGCATGATTTCAAATTAGGTTTTGAATGATAAATTGTTTTGGTTAGATTTTGATTAAGCATGATTGAAATAAGTTATAAGGTTAGTAGAATTTTT